>JASCZW010020494.1:0-12180 GCA_034211315.2 Aedes japonicus | reverse complement strand
ACCAAAAACGCATTCGTGTTACAACCTCTCAGCAGAATTTTAGCAAGTTTACACGCAATTCGAAGGAGTTTGTACGCTGATTAATAACCAAGGATGAAACATGGATCCATTACTACACACCGGAGTCATCGCAGCAGGCAGAACAGTGGGTTTTACCGAGCGAAAGTGCTCCGAAGCGCCCGGCCTCCCTGTTTTGGGATGCGTAAGGTGTAATATTCATCGACTATCTTGAAATAGATAAAACCATAACAGGCGCATGCAGCGTTATTGGATCGTTTGAAGGATGAAATCGAGAAAAAACGACCGCATTTGCAGAGAAAAAGTGGGCTCTATCATCACGACAACGCGCCTGCTCATTCATCCTCAATTGCTCAAACAAAATTTAATGAAATTCGGTATCAATTGGTTCCCCATCCACCGTATTCGCCAGAATTCGCCCCCGGTGACTTATATTTGTTCCCAAACCTGAAGAGATGGCTCACTGGTAAGCGATCTTACTCAAATTAAGGAGTGTATCGAATATAAGCTATCCACATACATTTGCGTTGTACGCATGTATTTGTGATGGTTTTTTATGCTCTGAACACTGCATGCTGTGCGTTTGACTGTCAGCTTTCTTTTGTTTACTTGTTTGTACGGTTCAAATTCTGCGTTTTCAAAACGTCGCGTATTGAAAAGGAAGTGAAACTTAAGGTTCTGGACACATGGCTAAGTGAGAAGGGTATTACTATGCGAAAATTGGAGAAGCGATTTGGAATTCATCATGCGAGTGCTAAAACCATCATTAATAAGTTTGGGGAACACTATTCTTTGGATGAGCTACCAGGAAGAGGCAGAAAACCCGGTTCTTCCAACCCAAAACTGGAGCAGATAGTGGTATCTCTAATCATGAAGAACAAATCAATGTCAATACGTGATTTGGCCAAAAACGCAGGAACGAGTGTCGGAAGGATCCAGCGTATCAAGAGGCGAAACCAGCTGAAGACCTACAAGAAGCAGAAAATCTCGAAACAAAGTGCAGAACAGAAGAAGCGAGCAGCAACAAGGGCCCGGAAATTGTATTCGCATCTTTTGCAGCGTCCGGATGCATGCGTTTTGATGGACGATGAGACCTATGTAAAGGAAGACTCAAAAACCCTTCCAGGTCCACAATACTTTACTGCCGTCGTTGGGGAGGATGTGAGCGATGCGGACAGGTCGATTCAAGTGGAGAAATTCGGTCAAAAAGTACTGGTATGGCAAGCAACATGTTCCTGTGGTTTGAAGTCAACCATTTTTTACACTACCGGAACTATAAATGCGGAAATCTTTCGATCTGAGTGTCTCCAGAAGAGATTATTGCCTTTATATAAGAAGCTTAGTACACCTCCACTGTTTTGGCCGGATTTAGCGTCGGCTCACTATGCCAAAACCACTCTCAATTGGCTTGCGGTAAAGGGTATAGATTTCGTTGAGAAAAATATCAATCCACCAAATTGCCCTCAGCTTCGACCCATCGAACGTTACTGGGCAATCGTGAAGAGGGTCTTCAAAAAGACTGGTAAGGCAGCTGGGAACATGCAGGAGTTCTAAAAAAATTGGGCTCAAGCGTCCAAAAAATGCGATGCAACACTTGTCCGGAACTTGATTCAACAGCATTCGATCCAAAGTTCGAAAATTCGTGAAGGAATAACTTAAATTTCATCCGGTCTCTATTATGTTCAAGTTTAACCTCGTACAATAAAGGATCAAATTTTTGTATGAATAAAATATCGGTTTTCAACATAATTTGAAAGAAAGTTTGTGGATAGCTTATTTTCGATACACTCCTTAATTTGTTTAAATGCATACTGTTTCTATGTTTAGTCCGAAAAGCTGTAGATTTTAGGCTACAATTCAAAACTTAAAATATACAGCTGTAACATTTATGACTTGACGTCCAGGAAAGTTTGGATAACCTCAAACATCCAAAGATTATCTCATATGTTGTCTTAATGTCTGTTGTTCGTCCAAAATATTCAATGAATATGTTCAAATACACATCGTAGCGTTGCGTAGCCCAGAAAGTTTTTGTTACAACTGTAGCTCCTATCTCAAGGATAGTTTGGATGACCTGGAACATGCCACATTGCTTTATAATGTTCTTGACTTTTAGGATGTTAGTAAAATATGTTTGAATTTTTTTGTAACTTTGTATTGCCTAAAATTTACTGTTACAACTGTAAATCTTAAGTTCTGAATGCCAAGACAGTTTGAATCACCTAAACCATCCCAAGATTATCTTTTTGTGTATTTTCACGTTCGAAAATATTCACTGAATACACTTGAATACGTGACTTTGTAAAGCTCAAATAACTACTGTTACTATCGTAGATTTCAAGGTCTGAACTCCAGGACGGTTTGGATTACCTAGAGGATCTCAAAGTTGTAAAATAATGACTCTTGACATTCCAAAAGGTTCATTAAATATGCTTCAATAGGTATGGTCACCATATATAGCTTAAAAAAACTACTGTTACAACTGTAGATCTTATTTTTTGAACTCAAGGACAGTTTGGAAACCTAGAATATCCCAAGATTGTAGCATTATGTATGCTGGCCTTCCACACTATTCAATTATTATTGTCAAATACATATTGTCCCCTTGCACAAACTAAACACCTACTGTAGATCATATGTTCTGAACTAAAGGACTGTTTGGGTAGCCTAGATCATCCCCGTTTATCTCATGATATTTTTTACGTTCGAAAACATTCAATGAATATGGTTAAATACGTAGCCAAATTTTGTATTGCCCTAAAAGCTATAGTTACTACTGTTGATCTTAAGTAATGAACTCAAAGATAGTTTGGATGACCTAAAACATCATAAAGTTATCAAATAATGACCTTCCAAGAGGTTCATTCAATATGTTTGAATAGTCATCATAACCTTATATTGCCCTAAAAGCTACTGTTACAACTGAAGATCTGAAGTTTACCCTCTAAGAAAGATACAAAAATATATAACGTTTATCAACGAGAATTTAATAACACGTATACATATGTACAATATTCTAATACAACGCTTTACACTATAAATAAGGAATTTATTTTTTCTTCTTGAACTTCTTCATATTCACAAAGTTCTAGGTTGTAAACTCAAATGCTTTTTATTTTTTCCAGGTAAAAAAAATGATGAAAAACTAATTTGCCCACGACAGTGTACTCTTTAATTCAGTTTGTGTGATTTTATACAGCCATTATCCTTTTGGGGTCACATATGACCCTTTAGGCCTGAAGGAGTTAATATACTTTTTGAGGCAAGGCTTAACACTTATGAGTTTTTCAATAGTATGTGGCCCAAATTAAACAGACGTGGCTGGATAGCTCAGTGGTTATCCGTTCTGCTTACTGAGCAAATGGTCGGGAGTTCAATCCCAGGCCCGTCCCCTTCCTTGTCATTTGTCACTTGCCTTTTTCTATCACCACTAGATTTAAAATAAAAAGCAGTCTACTGCGCTTTCATTGCATCACTTACCACAGTGAATCCATGATCTAAAAATAACCTGCCTCACTAACACAAAAAAAAACTATATCCTTCCCTTGACAATTGTGGAGACGCAGAGGTAAACACGGTCTCTAACCAACGATTGTCAAACTAAATCATCCTTCCCCCCTCCTCAAAGACCGTGAGGACGTGGCCGGCGTCGGTACTGATCTATAAATAGAATTAGTGAACTTGTACATTGAAGATACAAAGTTACTCCCAAGCTCCATCTATGTGGTTCTCTGTGCAATTACACTACTTCGGATCGGTAACGGAGTAGTAACAACGCTACGCACGGTCCTTCATAAAAAAAAAATACAAAAAAAGTATGTGGCCCAAAATAAACAATGCTCTCTATTGAAATTGATGCGTAGAAATATTTCCGATCGATTGGTGTAAAAATTTTGAAAATCTTTTAAAAAACTGAGATATTAATACTCAGAACCTGACCAGTTTTCGTGACGGTCGCAACGATTTTGGCGCGGCAATCAACTAGAAAAAAAAATTTATAAATATTATCCGTCAATAAATACACTCACGAAAAAACACCATGATTTTAACTCACAAACGGATAGACATTTTCGTAAGTTCAGTTGAAGTACTTTTTCCGAAACATGTCTACGGCATATAAAAAGCATTTAAAAGGAAAATGAATTTTAGGATAAGGCGTTCTGCAGAGAACTTCAGGAAGGTGTATGGATTTAGGTTTTTATTTCTAACGGTTTTTTGCACGACAGGAAGAAGTTTCCACCATAAATGTTGTTTTGCTTGTTTTGAATAAATGTATCGAATATATTCTTCACATTTATTCAAAACTAGTACAAGAGTGTTTTCGGTGGGATTTTTTACCAGTAGCTCGTAAACCGTTTTAAGTGGAAACCTGAATTTGTCCACCTTCCCTGAAGTTCTCTGCAGAACTTCCCTGAAGTTACCTACATAATTTCCCTGAACTTTTCTAAAGTTCTCTGCAGTACTTTCTTGAGGTTCTCTGAAGAGCTTCCCTGAAATTCTCAGCAGAACTTTCCTGAATTTCTCTGCAGACATTCCTGAAGATTTCTGCAGAACTCCTCTTAAGTTCTCTGCAAAGCTTCCCTGAGGGTCTCTGAGGAACTTCCCTGAGGTTCTCTGCAGAGCTTCCCTGAAGTTCTCTGCAGAACTTCTCTGAAGTTCTCTGCAGAACTTCTTTGAAGTTACATTATACCGAACTCTCAACTGCTAAACGTTTGATAATTCGGTAAAATTTTACAAATTCCGGTAATTTTTTTAAAAATAACTGCGAAATAGCGCCTGTAGAAACACATGTTATATTCTGGGTTAAAAGTTCAAGTGTTCATATTACCACTTTCGTGTCCATGTTCTAGTGTTCATATTACCACGATCGTTACAACTTAGTTATACTCAATACATTCATATTGGTACATGTTTCGTAACTTTGATGAAATCCGGTGTGACAAAAGAAAAAGCCCACCCTAGATAATTCTAGTTTTGTACAATACAAGATCGGTAGACCCCCTCGCCTGCCCTTCGTTCCAGATATAGGCGCGTTCTGCCGAGTTAGTCACGGCAGATCTCATATGTGAATTGGCTGCCCCATCAACGTTCAAAACTGCATGAACTAGATGGACAGCTTGTAATGATCACTTGAAGATGATATCCACAAATGAAGCACGTTGTAAAACGTTTGTTGTCTTCCATAACCAAACATGATGGAATTGAGTAAACGATTGGAAACTCAACGGCAATGATCGCTCATATGAATCCGTCGAACCATTCTGAACGGCCGTTGTGAGAATATCACCATGAAAACCTCACATGCGCATAGCATGTTACCGATCACCAATGCTTTTTCTTCTTTTTCCTGTTCTCTTTCCTATCCTATGACCGCGAGCAATACCATATGACCTCGTGCATAGGCCAAAGACCAGCATAGGCCTTAAGTCAACTCTTCAAAAGCAGAAACACCGAGACGACACAGAGAAATAAGTAAAGAACGGTATTAACCCTAACCAATTTTATTTTCAACCAATTTTTCTAACACAAGGTAAACAATAATACCACTAGTAAATATGCTGAATATCCACGACATAATATAAAACGAGGAAAGGGAGGGACCATCGGGCACCCAAATGAAACGATTTGGATAGTTAACTATTGTTAACATTTCGCGGAACGAGGGCGGGCTCTTCGAGCCCATTTATTGGGTTTATTCTGTCAATCAAGGGCTCGATTCTAGTGCGGATGTGAACTTGCTTTTGGAAGGAGATTCTCTACCCTATATTAGCGGGTTTCGCGTAAGAGCATCTGCTTACGGGCCCATCTAAACGTTTTTGGCCCTTCATACAGGAGCTCGATGATCACAAACAACAATAGAATCCTGATCAAATCATCTTTCAGATTATTCCACTGCTATGGAAAGTTACCTTGCTACAATAGATGGTAGTATCTCATCATCATCATCATCAAAAAAATTCAGGCAGTTGAAAATAATAAATATTAACAGATGCGTAAAATTTACAGTCAGACAAAACAAGCGTAAGCAACGTAGTGGTTTGCAATTTTCCATACAACACTCATGATTCCAGTGATATCTGTCAAATATTTACATGAATGATCCCATTAATGTATGTCAAATCTAGCATTTTCATTATACGCAAAAAATTAAATGTTTCTTTCAAACTGGGCAGGTAAAGATAAATGTTTTGTATTTTTATTCAACAAATTGGAAGCTTGTATTGTTTGAGCGATTCTTTGGACCAGTAGTGAGCAGTCTGGTTGAATGTCAGGAATGCCTTGAAAATGCGGTTGTTGCCCATAGCTTTTGCTCTTAGCGGAATTTTCAATCACTGGCAATGTCCTAGATTGTGTCGGCTTTTTTAATTTTCTACGTTATCATATGACCAGAAAGGGAATGCTAGATTTGACAGAAATTAATGTAATATGTATGTGAATTTAAGCCAGACAACGCCTAATCTAGTCTGTTGTATGAAAGATTGCAAACAATTTCGTTGTTTACGCTTGCTTTGGCAGGAGAAGGTTTTTCAAACACGTGATACACAATCACCTGCAACGCTCATTTAAACTATTTGCGAGTGCCAATCATGTGGTCATCTATCAAAAAACGCATGTCCATTTTGAAGACTTTATTACTTTTCATTTCCGAGCAATCTAAATACTATTCGGAACCGTAATTTGCCACAAAATTTATCGTAAATCCACAACAGTCACAATTCCAGAAGCCTCCTCATTTTGAACTAGTTATGTAAAAAAATGCGAGGAATCGAATGGTGATTCATCTCGAAACCTCAGGAACTGTCCATTTTGCCCGATATTCCTCATATATTGAAAATACTAGATATGTCATGTGGCCGTGCGCTACAATAAAATCAAATGCTTGGCAATATTATGAAAATGTCTGAAAAACTGAATGAAGGGGATGTCGTCTTGTGCAAATCTCAAAAGTGACTCATTTTGCCCGATTTTCCCCTTATTTTTGAAGAAAAATTAAATAATCCTGCATTTATCATATTAGCTTTGATAATATTAAGCCCATTTGTAATTCAGTATTGTGAGAACATCTGAAAAATGTAATGGAGGCAATATCGTCTTGTGAAAAGGTCAGGAACTGTCCATTTTGGCCGATTTTCCCCACATATTGGAAAAACTAGAGTTCTAGAGTGGTTCTCGAAAGTTTCGCAAATCATAATGTATAAAAATACAATGCTCTTTTGTGGAACTGTCTGGGAATTAAATGACATCGGTATTTGTCCATTTTACCCGCTTTTCTCTGCATACTGGAAGAACCAATATTTAATGTGGTTTTTTAAGTAGCCGCGCAGATTCTAGCAAATTGAATGGAGGGATTGTCGTCTTTTGCAGACCTCGAGAAATGACTCATTTAAGCCGACTTTGCCCTAATTTCGAGATTAAAATTTAAAAATCATACAGTTAACATATTAACTCTAATAATGTGAAATACATCTATGCTGTAGTATTGTGAAAATGTCTGGAGAATCTAATGCAGGAGATATCATCGTTTGCAGATCTCTTTATCACCCTGTTTTGGCTAGACCGCGAGCTGCCAGTCACCCTGTATTGATAATGCGGTTTTTGTAATAGCCACGCATTAAAATGAAATAAAACGCACTGCAATATTGTTAAGATGTCACCTTCCACTTTGCCCATTTTTTCCCTAATTTCGGAAGAAAATGAATAGTCATATGGTAATCATATTTGCTTTAAAAATATTTAACTCGTTTGTGCTGTACTATGCTCATGTGCCACTCCTGTGTGTTTCAATAGTTACAAGTTTTGTTTATAAAAGCTGATATGCCATTTTTAAGTGTTACGCGTGGCATTCGCTTGTATTCGTCTTCAAGGAAGCTCTCTGAGAAAATTACCCTGTGCAAATTCCCCGACATTTGCATAATATTGTCGTGCATTTGATTGTATTGTAGCACACGGCTATTTCAAAAACCGCATTATTTATACTGATTCTTTCAGTACGCAGGGAAAAGCGGATAAAATGGACAATAACTGATGTCTACACAAGTCAAAATCCCCTCTATTCAATTCCCCAGACAGTTTCACAATAGTGCATTGCATTTTTATACATTCTAAAATCAAAATGGACAGTTTCTGACCTTTTCACAAGACGATATTGGCTCCATTACATTCTTCAGATGTTTTCACAATACTGAATTACAAATGGGCTCAATATTATCAAAGCTAATATGATAAATGCAGGATTATTTAATTTTTCTTAAAAAATAAGGGAAAAATTGGGCAAAACGAGTCACTTCCGAGGTTTGCATAAGACTACATCCCCTTCATTCAGTTTTCCAGACATTTTCATAATATTGCCGTGCATTTGATTTAATTGTAGCGCTCGGCTATTTTAAAAACCGCATTATATATACTGATTCTTCCAGTATGCAGGGAAAAGCGGATAAAATAGACCATAACTAATGTCTACACAAGTCAAAATCCCCCCCATTCAATTCCCTAGTTTCACAATAGTGCATTGCATTTTTATACATTCTAATTCTCAGAAATTTCGAAAACCACATCACATATCTAGTATTTTCAATATATGAGGAATATCGGGCAAAATGGACAGTTCCTGAGGTTTTTACAAGACGATATTGCCTTCATTGGGTTCTCCAGACATTTTCTCAATAGTAGATACCAAATGGGTTCAATATTATTAGTGAAAATATGATAAATGTAGGATTATTCAATTATTTTTTCAAAGTAAAGGGAAAATCGGGCAAAACGAGCCATTTCCCGAAATCTGCATGGGTCAACATCCACTTCATTTGGTTTTCCAGACATTTTCATAATATTGTAGTGCATTTGATTTGATTCTAATGCGCAGCTATTCAAAAAATCGCATTTTATCTATGGATTCTTCCAGTATGTAGGGAAAAGCGGGCAAAATGGTCAATAACTGATGTTTACACAAAACGACATACTCTCCATTAAGTTCCCCGGACAGTTCCACAATAGTGTATTGCATTTTTATAGATTCTAATTCACCCAAATTTCCAAAACCACATGGCATATCTAGTACTTTCAGCATGTGGAGAATATCATGCAAAATGGACAGTTCCTGACGTTTTTACAAGACAATATTACCTCCATTGGATTCTCCAGACATTTTCACAATAGTACAGCACAAATGGATGCAATATTATCCGTGCTAATATGATAAATGTGTAAATATTCAATTTTTCTTCTGAAATTAGGGGAGAATCGGGCTAAATGAGCCATTTCCCGGGGCCTGCCCAAGATGAAACCATCACCATTCGATTCCTCGCATTTTTTTACATAAGATTAGCTGTTTTACAGGGCACTTATCCAACGACCTTTAATTAGTTGTGATTTTGGGTCCCATTTTCCCCACTGTGCGTTGTTTAAGAATGAAACGAAGAGGCAATTTGTTTTCCCCGGGAGCAACTTGAGGTAATTATCAACATCTCAGGCGAGCAACACAACTTTCTATCCGGCACCAGCATCACCCGCACCAAACACGGCCATCTCACCCCCGGACAAGTTACGAAAATACACAAATAGGTATTTGAGTGACTACGACGGAAGATGAACCAGCCCTCGATAATAAAGGAAAAAAATAAAACCAAACACGGCCACTTTTCGGCTCATATACCTCAGAATATACTCAATAAAGTTGAGATTTGTTTTGTAAAAGCTTAAATTTTACGCATTAATTGATATTATCAAGTAGCGTGTAGTTTGTGCAACGGTAATTGTCTAGTTCCAAATTGCTGCAAGAATAGATCTAAACATATACCAGATTCAAAATGATACAAAACAGATCTGGTATAGAACAAAATTTACAACACCGGTGCAGCGATGTTTTTGGATTAGGACTAAAAAAAATCCAAACCACGGTTTGGACCACCGCTGAAGATGCCCTTAATGGTCTACGTGAATCCGCTTGAGAAAAAAAGGTATGATTCCCACCTATCAAGCGAGCAATATTCCCAAATCTAGTCTTCCAACACAAAACGTCTAAGATTGAATGTCAACGCTATTTTGCCAATGATGGAGTCCATAAGACGACATAAATGATCATCTGCTAAACAAACGCTATTTCTCGCACCCACTATGGCCAACCGGTGTGGGAAACCGCATCTTGGTGTGATTTACAGCATGTGACTGGGGATTATTAGCTTACGTGATTATGATAATTCTTGGAATTTGAAATAGTTCCGTCCCCGTCCCCTGTGCCCGTATATGGCTCAAAAGCCCCACAATTGCCGATCGGCTTTTCCAAATTAACTATAATAGATGAATCATTTTGTACACAGAAAACAACGATCCTCTCAAGAAACCGAAGACCACCCTCAGCGTCGCCGTCATTCAGCAAGCGCGTCGTGTTCGGGATAGAAAGGCGGTATCAGCAAAGCGACGAACGCTTCACCGTCGTGATTTTGTTTCAAATTGTATGCAAATTAGTTGTCAAAACCGAACCGATTGGAAAGTCGCTGCTTTCCACGGTGCACAATTTTACTCGGTAGTCAGTGGCGTTATAATGCCCAGGCCAACACGTCGTTATGACACAAACACCATTTGGGCAGGGAAAAACTCCTCCAGAATTGGCGCGTGACTCTCACGCCGATGATGATATGAGATGCATTTTGATCGGAATGAATGCAGCCACGATTTTCCTCGTCTCCACGACTGCAAGCAGCCGTGTCAAAATATGAATCACCACACACCATCGTTTACAATGCGGCTTGAAAGCAGTCGGCGTCAGCTGGTGAAAGTTCATTATACGCAAAATTAAAATCCGTCATTAAAACAATTGACTTAAAGTGCCCATCAAAATTCCCTAAGGTCTGTATTAAGCTGGAATCCCATCTCTTAAAATCGTAAGAACTTTTTTACCCAAGTCAAGCAGAGTCCCTCCCATCTCCCGTCCAAATTCGGGGCAGACGGCTAACAAGCCCGGCGCAGATCTGGGCAGGTACTAAAAGTCCAAATTAAAATCTGCTCGTTATTCCGTTCGTTCACTCTGTCATCCTTGTTTTGCGGATTTCTCCGGGAAGGCACTACACGGAAAGATACTCCAGGGCAGCACTGGTCGTCTGTTTTCGGGAACGTTGGTAACCAGAAATCGCACCTTCAGATCTCCGCTACACGAACCGACCATGAATGGGTATAAAGAATTTTTAATGAACAGTATTTCACTCCTAATTAAACATCGCGCGCCCATTTCGCAAAGTCCAGTGTTCGTTGTTCGTCCGATTGGGCGAGGAATTGACTTAACGAGGGCAACGATCGCGGGAGAGGAAAACGGTCGCGGTTTGTGTGTGAAATCGTTTAATTTTCTGAACAACCAATTTGGATCGTGTTTATAGCTTTAACGGTTGACTGTGGCTATGCAAAAGGATTGCATTTTTCGGAATTTTACTTTTCGGGGGGATGCATTTTCGGAAGCTGTCGCTATTGGGTAAATTAAGGTGCTGGTTGAGGAGGGCTGGGCCAAGAAGTCCCTTTAATGGGCGGTAAGAGCTGATTGGTATCATGATGCAATTAGTGACGGATTTTCTCGGGCGAAGGAAACGCTACCTTGGTTGTCGAGGATGGTTTCAAGAAGAAAGATGAGCTTTGACCCAGTCGAAATGGCTGCTTTTAACCCTGTTCTTGGCCTGTTAAATAGTACAAGTTGCTCTGTTTTTTCCACAAGATCTTAACAAGAAATAAATTGATGCTTGAACAAATGGATTCCATTTTTTTTACTGATTGGAAAATTGTGTCCACTTATTTCATCTGACCGGAAATGCAATTGGTTTAATGCAATTAGTTTTAAAAATTTGCATGTTTTTTTACAAACTGTGTGAATTTCAGGCTTCATATTGTCACTTTTGAATTGAAGTATCGAAGCTAATTCAAGGTTGCGACGGCAGCGCGGATGTCGTGAATTTCGTGGATTACACTATTTTCGCGGATTTGGCGAGGATTTGTTTATAAAATTCGTCCCGGCGTGAATTTGGCGCGGATTCATTCAACACCATTTTGATATACCCAAAATTCAGTGTCAAGGTAATGTAAAAAGCAGGCGGTTAAGATTGCCGCTTTTTACTTCTGTCAACATAAAAAAATAGCGAATAAAGTTCAGCTGCGAGAGATCTGTCAAAACCTGTTATTCTT
>JASCZW010020493.1:0-12183 GCA_034211315.2 Aedes japonicus | reverse complement strand
AGCTAGAATTGAAAGATATGTAAGAAAGTTTTCGATAGTTCCGCTAGTGTGCGGCGGGCTTGGAAGCATAGCAGACGTTTTGGGAAAGTTGAGCGAAAAGGGCATCGTGATGTGCAGTGGTACTCCAGACCAACGGCGTTTTGCCTGTCGTTGGTTCGAGTACCACTGATACACGTACCGCTGCACGCTCAATTTTCTAAAACATCTGCATGTTTCCAGCCGCGCACTGGCGGGAGCTTATCGAAACTTTCTCGTCATATCTTTCAGTTCGCCAAAGAAACATTGTTGTTGCGCTCTAGTGCCTCATGGCTGATGAGCGGGCAGCATATATTCAACATCAACATCAAGCTGCAAATTGTGACCATGGCAACAGTAAATTAAAATGTATAAATGTTAGTTCTGTAAAATTTAACAAACTTTTTCAGAATACCACAAATCAAGATTTTGGTGAAATGCTGCTATCAGTGAAAACGAACGAAAACGCGCTCAAGCGCGAACCACGGAACTCTACACTAAAATACTTGACTACATTTCTTGCATTTCAGGATCAACCGAATGGAGATCGTATATAATAGATATGAATGATTGTATTATTTTTCATTTACATAAATATATACACTATCATATAAATATTTCATGGGAACGGAGGGACCATCAGGGCACCCGATTGAAGCACTCTGGATGGGGAGAGTGGAAATGCCAACTCCCCATCGCTAACAGTTTAGTGAATAAGAGGGCAGGCTCTTCTCCCCGCCCATTGGGGCATCCTTATGTTAGATAGCTTGCTCTTGTGAGCAATTGTTCAATCTTGTTGCTGGAAGGAGATTCTTTATATCTCTGTGGATACGTATAAGTGATGTTGCCTATTGATCCATCCCACCCCTTTTGGCCCTTCATACAATGGCATGACTAGGATAATCAGTGGTTATTAAAGCTTGATCAAGTCTAACAGAGAGGAGAGCCTATTGCTGTCGGACGTAGTTTCCGTGCTACAATGGTGGTAGTACATATCATACATCATACATCATTCATAAATTTTTTTAGATATTTATTAATTTTTATTCTCAGATTTTAAGAGAGGGGAAACGCCAGCTTGGGCGGGTTTTCTTCTATTATTATCAGTTTTTTTAAATTTGGTCAGACAATTCACAGAGTGTAAATAGAAGAATGTTGTGGCTAAGTTTGAATATCTCAGAATTTTAAGATATTTAGATTTTTAGATTTTTAGATTTCTAGTAGATTTTTAAGGTATTTAGATTCTTAGATTTTTAGATTTTTAGATATTCAGATTTTTAGATTTTTAAATTTCTAGTAGATTTTTAGATATTTAGATTTTTGTATTTTAGATATTACGAAATTTAGATTTTTTGGTTTCTAGTGGATTTTTAAATATTTAGCTCTTAATTTTTGAGACTTTTAGATTTTTAGATTTTACAATATTTAGATTTCTAGGTTTTTAGATTTTTAGATTTCTTGTAGATTTTTATATGTTTAAAATTTTAGATTTTTCGAATTTTAGATTTTTGGATTTTCAGACTTCTACTAGATTTTTAGATATTTAGATATTTAGCTGTTAAGATTTTTAGATTCTTAGATTTTCAGATAGTTGTATTTAGGATTTTTAAATTTTTAAGTTTTCAAGCATTCTTAGATTTTAAGATTTCTAATAGATTTTTAGATATTAAGATTTTACGATTTTTAGATATTTAGATTTTGAAATTTTTAGATTTTTAGATTTTTAGATTTCTAGATTTTTAGATTTTCTGAATTTTAGATATTTAAATTTATAGATATATATATTTTTAGATATTAATATTTTTAGGTCCTAAGATTTTAAAATTTTTAGATTTTTAAACTTTTAGATTTTTAGATTTTTATATATTTAGATTTTAGATTTTTAGATATTTTGATATTTAGATCTTTAGAGTTTTAGGCTTTCAGAGTTTTCGATTTTTAGATATTTAGATTTCTAGATTTTTATATTTTCAGATTTTGAGGTTTTTAGAAAATGTTTAGATAATAAAAACTAAACTCTTAGCTTCAGGACAAAGAATCCCTACTGAGCCTTTGCGCCACGTCATGCCGGCCAGTTCAGCGCAAGGGTGTCCCACTTAGGACCTTTGCATAAACCACGTAGACTCATTTTTGACAATCTCAGACCTCCCCCCTCCTCCACGTAGACTTTTCTCCATATATATTTTTGAATTTTTGTATGGAGCGTAGACTTTGGTCAAAATACAACCCCCCCTCCCCTCCAGAAAAGTTACATATCAATATGAAGAAAAATTAAAGACAGCTAAATTTTACCGATGGACCGAGTTTTAGATCCATAGACCCACACTTTCCCACATTTGCGTAATAATGACAATTTTATTCTTTGTGATAATAACTTATATATACGCTTCTGAATTTATATTAAATTTACGCTTCTGAATTCTGGTTCATTTTATTAATAATGACATAAGCCAAATTCTCCGTCGACTTGTGATGAACAAATTCCATAATGTTAAGTCTCATATATTTGTTCACACACTGTTCCACGTCAATTCATCGACTTGAGTAATATAACACTATGGATATCCGGGTTTTCTATCAGAATATAAGACTTGGAGTGATCCTTTAGTCTTATCATAAAAGCACGTAAAAGTCAAACAGTTAAAAGGGATAAGCATGAGGAAATGTCGAGGGATAATTCATGCCCCGCACCGCCGCCATGCACCGCCATCGCCAGCCGCACGACCGCCATTGATTCAAAATAGATCGGCGCACAGGTCTAGTCGCGACTAAGAGCTCTCAAACTTCATCATTATTTGCACTTAACACTTTGGAAGAAAATCCAAATTCTTTTTCTAACTGCCTTTATGAGTAGATATTTGTTTGGTGAAACATTTTAGTACTCTTCTCAAGTTTTTGAGTTTCTGGTCATAATTATAATATAGTTATATCCAACCAAATGGTAGCAATAAAAATGGTTAAACACTGATTTCTATACAATATCATGGGAAGATAAACATTCCCCTGCATGTCCAGAAGAACTGACTCGATCTGGTTAAAGGAACTGAATTGACACACGCGCTACTTGTTTGACTCGCTCCTCCTATCCTGCGGTCGGTGGAACGAAGCGAAAACAGGCCACTTAACAATGTTATTAGTGGAACGCTCCACTTATTAAGATGCCTCCACTTATGAGAGCAAAGGGAACCGGGAGCCACGTGACATCAAGGGCACACGACAAAACACGGTCTAGCGATGCCCAGAGTGGGAACAATTATTGTAGGCACGATCCACAATAGCCACAATAATCATTCACCGCTTCGAAGGATGATTTCAACGTCTATAATGAAAGTCAGAAAATCGGATGATATCGAAAACTATCAACACTCGTCTACCAGTTGACGTCCAAAGCCCTGGCGGCACTCCAGACGGTTCCCGAAACTGCATACACCAAAACATTACCGCTTTCTGCAGCATCTTTCGGCGTCGCGAACAAACGACCAATCATTCAATTAAACTTATTAATTTATCGCCTAGAGAACTCTCCACGCCAAACACTCGCACTCGCACTTCAGCTCACAGTTCGCATATGTCAATGCCGAGTGGGTTGCTGAGGTGAGTTCGGATACCTCTGTTCGCCATTTTCGGAAGAATAGCCTCGCGCGCTTTTGAATGTGGTCATCATTTGACAGATGGCAGTCGGATTTGGAAACTAAATCATTCGTAAATGGCGGGCGTTTGTTTCGTTGGATAATGTGGAAAACTCACAGAGATACGACCCCCGGCGGCGGTGGTGGCCAAAAAGGGCTCCGTCTGCGCATGTTATGATCGCCATAGCGGCGGCGTTCGAAATAATTAGAAAATTATTTGTGGGCTATTTCATCATGATCATCATGAGGCTTCGGGTCGGCTGCGATGATACCGACTGCATATGGCGGTGACGATGAAGGCGACGGATGGCTACGGTTAAAGGAGTGATTATTGGTTATTATTGCCATTTTATCATTTTGGGATCCCCGAAGGTATTGTTTCACTTCGCCGTCTTATGATGTGTTTGTCGTTATGGGACCCGTCCAGATGGAGTCGATGGATTCCGGTAGCAAACTGGGCAGTCAGGCAGTAAAAAAAAACGGTCATCATAACAGGCCAATTCATTAGCGTGGTCTAATAAGATGAAATTGAGCCACGCATCCCACCCCCAGGGCAGGTACGGGAATAGTTTATGTGGCTGAGTGTGTGTGTGTGCTGTTGTAGGTTAAGCCTGATGCTCGGATTTGCTGCGTTGTGGGTTTTGGAAATGGAAATTGGAAAGATGAAAGGTTAACCCTTGTTTCGGCATTTTTTGCACAATTATATTCGACATATGGTATCGAGAGTTTTTGCCCCTGGAGAAATAGAAGAATTATGTTCTATGCTACTGTTTAGTGAGATTAACCTTGAATAACGAAAAAGTAATGTTTATGTAGTTGTTCATAAAATTGCTTGAAAGAAGAATGGTAGGTGAAAAACTGGTTGGATTTTCGGAACTCTACTGAGAATACATCTATGTTAGTGTTATTGGCTAGGCAATAGTTCAAAACTACAAAGTTCTCCAGGATTCAATTTTTTCCTCTATTTCATTTATTTGAATGGTTCAATTGCTTTACCTTTACAGTAATTCACTGTATTTTAATATAATGCCGTTTACTCGTGGTTACAATATGTGACGTTTTTTGGGGATGAAATGAAGTGAAGAACATGGAAATAGGATTTTGTAGTCTCATCACATAGTTGTCGCCAGTACTTTTACATTGTGCGATCTGATCAGGGCTCCTTTTTTTGTATTTGGTTGGTTGTGGTTACCATTGGGCTACGACGAGAATCAAGATGTCGGAGCAAAACCAACACAAACTAATAAATAAAAAAACTGGAGATAGATCTCTCCGTTAACAGTCCCGGTAGTCACGAACGGCGGACTCCGTTTACCACATGAGCAAATCGCTTGCCAAATCATGTTTTTCTTGGCAAACTTTAAAATTATCTGATTCATTACTTCCTCCAGACATCAAACTTGTTATGGGCCCGTGACTTTTCCTCCGTATTTTGCCGTTTGTAACGATGTGGAGCCTTCTGTACGTTGTACGTATACAGTCCCTCCCGGTCCTTGGCGCTCTGAACGAAAGACTTGGTCAGATTCAACTTTTTAGCCACATCCCTGACCGAAGCATTGGAATTCCGCCTAAACACTTTCACGACACGCTTGTGATCCTGATCACTAATAGAACATCAATTTACCGAATACCGAATTTCTTTAATCACACAACTCACCGTTGTCTGCACGATTTTGAGTTGTTTTCCGATGTCCCGATGAGAGGGTCGAGTATTTTTCATGTGCGTGCGCAAAATCCATTTTCGACGTCGCTTTCGGGTGGCGCATTTTAATTTTTTATTTTCGGAAAACTGACAGCGAGGAAAAAAACACTCTAAGCTCCAGTCGAGCATTGGTACACGATACTGAACAATTCTGCACATTGTAGACGAAATACGCGTATCTGTCAAGATAAACAATAAAGGTAGTTGGAATTCAATTGTAAATACTAACCCTAGTAGCACACATGTTGCCATTAAGTTGAGAAAACATAAATGTGCCTTTGTTAGTCATAATCAAGTTGCTGCAACTAATTATGATCGTGGCGTGCTACTTGGGAATCTTTCTTCCTTCTTCATTTCTAGTTACAGGTTTTCCACTAAACAGCTCACACTTTCGAAGACTCTAAACTACTTCTACCCAAAGTTTCAAGAGAAAATCCTCAGCGTTTTTTTACCGTGATGCAATTTGATGTGGAACACCATTTATATGGAAAAAAAATCATCATGTGAAATTTGCCTATCATACAAATAAACTTCTTGTGCGCCCACATTTGCGAGCGAGTCCGCTTTCTCATTGCCTGGGATTGAGCAATGTGAAGAGACGGTGATCAAATATGATCTTTTGACCAGCATACTCATTTGTTCCCTTAGTCATTCTTGGAGGAAGTTCCACCGTCAAGGTCCTCGGGATCCGGATCAACCACTCTCTAATATTCCACCCTCACTTCGACGAGGTAAAATCCAGCGGAGCTAAAGAAAACATTTTCTTGACCGGAAAGCAACCCGCATACTTTTAATAAGTCCCTGTAATTGGGAGCTGTATTCCATGACTATTAGATTTTCCGAGTCTAATGCTCGTTTCTAAAGGTATGTTCCGATAGGTCAGAAGTAAGCAGAGGGATTAACATCTAAATGTTGGGAGTTCTTATAATATATTACTTACAGCTTCATCAAACCTCCTGGGTGCTGAATAAACTGCTTAAAACCCGTCCCGTACACTATTATAAGGTAAAACATGCTGATCTTAACTATGCTAGCACACGTGTTGACATTTAGTTGAGATAACATAAATATGACTTGCTAAGTCATACTCAAGTTGTTGTAGACGAATTTCACGCCAACTCATCCAGTGTATGGCGGCACCCTCTCAGAATCCAATGAAACTTTGTGGGTGTGTAGACTATGTCTTTTCAAGCAACTTTGCATACTTTGTTTATTCAAAATATATGTAGACTACCATTTGAAAAGGGCTTAAGTTGTTCGATCATA
The DNA here is from genome assembly GCA_034211315.2 of Aedes japonicus. NCBI lineage: Eukaryota > Metazoa > Arthropoda > Insecta > Diptera > Culicidae > Aedes > Aedes japonicus. The sequence continues at coordinate 5,571 of JASCZW010020493.1, read as the reverse complement.
TTTTTAAATCAATATAACTCAAAAAGGAAAAGATTTACAAAAAAGTAATGTAAAGGTGACTTTTAGAAAATTGGCTAAGGTCTTATGAAAAGAATTGTAAAAAACAAAAAAAAAACGATTCTTACACTCTAAAAATTGTTTTTAAAATTTAGAGTCAATTTGCAGAAAAGGCTATCTTAGAATTGGACGAATTTGTTTTAATACAGATACTATAATTGTCTACAAGTTCGTCACACATTACAAGATGAGCCTTTTTAAGGAAAACAAGTTTTTCTAACAACATATTTTTCATGTTCTATTTTTACCGCGTACCACGCAATTTCGTCTAGTTATGGCCTTCAACCTTATAGATCAATAAAGTATAGCCGTCATAAAGAATTGAATGTATGACACTTGGTACAAAAATCAAAGATTAAATTTCCCTTTACTTCAGTAAAACAGAACCAAAGGTACGTTTAAGTACAAGTCATTCATAAATGCTAAAATTGTTCGATACTCTATTTTAGGGTGATTCAAATATAGCATCATATATGTCTGTAGGGTGGGGGTGGGGGGGAGAGGAAGAACGGTCAAGATTGTACAGAATGTGTAAAAGGTATAGGAATAATTGTGATAGAGGGGGGCTGATAAATCTAAAAATATAGCGGACGTCATATTTGAATCATCATTAAATGGATATGCAGCAAATCTTATCAAATTAGAAAATTCTGCATCAAATCCATTTAAAGACGATTTAACGATGACCTTATATAAATTTTCGAAATAATGTTTATTTCAATAAAAACTCATAGGTTTTTGCTTGGTAAGGGTTTTATTTTATTTATATTTTTATATAAATAATCATAGCCTCATATATTTAATTTATAAATCTTTCACATACTAAGTGAATTTTTTATGAGTATCCTTTCTATCAGAAAACATTTAAGCTGAAATTTGATATTCTGAAATAGTTACAAAGCAATAAACCTATGTAACAGGTATTTTCTTTTCGTGTCCTCAAGTTCTTCTGACATTTTTGCATTCTGCTCTACTGATATGAAGCAGAAATTCAGTTTTGTGATACTTTTATTTGACTGTTCAACTACCCAGTTATATAGCTCTCGAGGAGTTTTGATTGTGTTTCCATAATCTTGAGCAAGGCTTGTTCTCTTTGCCATTTGCTTAAGATTATATGGACCTTTCCCATAAGGCGTTCCAATTCATACATGGACTTGAAATTGCACACGCTGGCAAAGTTTCTTTTGTTCTTATAATGGGCCGCTATACTTCAAAGGTTTGGTAAAGGGCGAACACGAAACTATTGCGACACCGAAAATGTCATGCCAATTTTCTTATAATGTTTAGAATCAAAGCAAAATTTTAGGGTAGTTTTATACATATATTTACTTCAAAAATCAAAAGAAAAGTTAATCGATGGAGCCTTGAGTGTAAAATTGAACGCATTTTCGCTTGATGCCCTCCATCAAAGTCTTTACAGTGTCATCCGGTACCAGTTTCTCAGTTTTTTTTTTTTCATTTTCTTAACATGTCCTTCTCGTCTTTGACTGTCTTCTTGCTCTTCCAAAGTTCCCGCTTCATCATTGCCCAGTACTGCTCCACCGGGCGCAGCTCCGGACAGTTTGGCGGATTCATGTCCTTTGGAACAAAATGGACAGAATTGGCCTCATACCACTCCAGGACACTTTTAGAATAGTGGCATGATGCCAAATCTGGCCAAAATAGCGGAGCTTCGTCGTGCTGCTGCAAGAACGGCTAAAGGCGCTTCTCGAGGCACTCAGATTTGTAGATCTCGCCATTTACTGTGCCCTTTGTCACGAAAGGCTCACTCCTCAGTCCGCAAGAGCAGATGGCCTGCCAAATGAGATATTTGGAGGCGAACTTCGACATTTTCTTCTTCTTAAATTTGTCGTCCACATAGAACTTGCTGTTGCCGGTGAAAAACTCCAACCCCGGAATTTGCTTAAAATCGGCTTTTATATACGTTTCGTCGTCCATCACACAGCAGCCATATTTTGTCAGCATCTTCTCGTAGAGCTTCCGTGCCCGAGTTTTAGCCGTCGATTGTTGCCGCTCATCGCGGTTTGGGAAGTTCTGGACCTTGTATGTATGTAGTTCAGCTCTCTTCTTTGCATTCTGGATGTAGCTCTGCGATATGCCGATCTTTTTAGCCAAATCACGGTCTGAGACGTTGGTATTTGCTATAATCATCCGCTAAACCTTTCCCTCCGTCTTTTTGTTCTCCGGTCCCGGTTTTCTTCCAGCTCTTTTGCCGTGGTCCAACGTCAACCGCTCCTGGAACCGCTTCAACACTCTGGAGACGGTTGAATGGTGAATGTTCAACATTGTTCCCAACTGCCGGTGCGACAGGTCAGGAAATTCCAGGTGTTTGGAAAGAATTTGTTCTCTCGACTCGCGTTGGTTCACCTTAGTGATCCTCATAGCAAGAGATAAGCGGAAATTCGATTCAACGATTTGGCAACGGTGTTTATTTATTCACAGAGGCTGATAACACTTGCCGCAGTGGAAAATTTGCACGATTGCTCAGTTGACAGTCTCGCTACAGATTGGCTCAAAATGGCTGCATCACATATCTACTATGAGGATACTAGTTCCTCCATTTCGTTGAATCGAAAAATACGACTTCGAGTTGCATATTAAACAATACGCATCAAGGAAAGTGTGCAAATGGTTGATTTTACCCAAGAAAGTTATGCCCTGTTGAATGTTTCGCAATAATTTCGTGTTCGCCCTTTAGTGGTAAGCGTGACTGCTACTGGCACCCCAGTGGGTCTGGGTTCAATCCCAGTCGGCGTCGGTGTTTTTTCTGAGGCGAAAGAATCTTGGTCAAGTCTTCCTTCGGAAGGGACGTAAAGCCGTTGGTCCCGGTTCATAGTCATGAGTCGTTAGGTAGAGTCCAGGTGGTGGAGTCGTCTCCCTGGCGTCGGTGATTGTCACCATGTGAGGAAAAAGGCCAATGGAAAATAAATAAGTAAAAAAAAATAAGAACATTATAACGCGCTTTTCATTCAACATGCCATAGTTGAGATCATTTATAAAAATACGTACCTTACATTGGATGTACAGTTTTTTTGTGAAGTCGTTGTTATTCTACCTATATTAACAAATAGTTTATTACGTGTGACAATTTTCTGTACATCTTGGGTGCATTATTCGGTTTCTATGTTCAATTTAGCCAAATTAAGATCATTCGAAGATCGTGTACTCTATCTGTTAAGCGTAACCAGTGAAGTCACGGTATCTAAAAAGTTTAGGAAATCGAAAATGACGCGAAAGTGAACTATTATTAATTGATTCATAATTTCTCAATCGCTTCCAAATAGCAACATGATTCTGTTGATTATCGCCGAATTAATAACATTTTTGGTACATAGGCCGAATGAAGAAGCTAAGCTAACATTAAAGATTGGACTCGGAAAAAAATCCACACTTTGTTTTGAGTGTAACTTTTTATCGCGTGGGTAAAAATTAATGAAATTAATGAAGCCTATCGAGCGGCGCGTTGGAAGCGGTCGAAACCCGAAAACGGAATACACAGAGAAGGTGCGGAAGATAAAGCAGTACTTTAAGAATAACCTGAACCTTTCCACCCGAGACGTGGCCAAAAAAGTCAATTTGTCGAAGTGGTTCGTCCAGCAGACCATGAAGCGAGCTGGGCTACGTGTTTTTAAGGTCAGGAAGACGCCAATCCGAGTGACAAGCAAAACACGGTGGCCAAATTGCATACGCGGAAGCTGTACCGTGAGTGGTTGGTCAAGCCAGGCTGTCTCGTTATGGACGACGAGACAAATCCCCGGCTTCGAGTTTTTTGTCGGTACGTCCCGCATGGAGGTTGAAGAGAAAGATGGACAAATTTGCGAAGAAGTACCTGTTGTGGCAGGCGATCTGTGAGTGCGGACGGTACAGCAAGCCGTTCGTTACAACATGCACCATAAACGGGCAGATTTATCGAGAGGAATGCTTGCAGAAGCGCTAGTTGCCCTTCCTCCGCTCTCACCGTGGTCCCACGCTGTTCTGGCTGGATCTCGCTACGTGCCATTACGCCAAGCCTGTAATGGATTGGTACGAAGCGAAGGGCGTTAATGTGGTCCCGAAGGTTTCCGCCAAATACACCAGAACTTCGGATCGAAAAGTCGAGAAAGGAACAATTAAACCATTAACTGATGAACTGGAGAAATTATGTAAGGAAGATGGACAAAGCCTCTCCAAGATCTCATGAGCAGTGTTAAGAGGAAACGCATGAGCATCCGGGAGGAAATTCAATAAATAAATCTAGCAACTTATTATATTGGTGATTCCATTAGAATTTATGGTGTCATTCATGTTTTTTCGAGTCCAGTCTTTAGTCTGTTGAGCTCCATGTTTGGTAATCAGTACACCCTCCAGAGTACACGCCATCGCCAATTACCAATCCCATACGGGCTCGTAACCGCTCCGCACAACTGTAGTTTTGCCGCATGAATGAGAAAATTTGCTCATATTTGAAGTCTGTGACAGGAAAGTAATGCGCATTTAGTAAATGAGCCTGCAAAACAAGATTATAAGACATTACCTTTTATTTTCATTATTTTCAATAGTTTGTTAACGGATAATTTTTGAAAATAGTTTAGATATGCGGGTACATTGCCAACCGATTGATGTAAACATCATGAAAATCTAACGAGTATTTATTAAGTAATAAGCATTTAATTTGCAACGATTTTTCGTAACGGTCGTTTATTGTTAGATTTCCAAATGACACCCAACCCTTGCTGTAAGACATGTACTTTTACTTCCCGGTCAGTCAACACCATTTCATGAACTTTTTGAGGTAGACAACGGTAGAGACGGCGGTTGGTATTTCAACATACAACTAATGAGGTAAGCCGTTTCTATAGCGCAAACTATCGGGAGCAATGGGTCGATTGCTTGGCCACCAAGGAGCTCAGATTTGGCCCTCGTGGACTTCTTTTTGTGAGGATGAATGAAAGAAAAGGCTTACTCGGTAGCACTAAATACGCGCAAACAACTAATCGATCAGATTAGTCTTGAATCCTAGAGAGTTTGAGCTGTTCGGTGGAATACCGGTAACTCGAAATTAGAAGAAAAATTAGTATTCTCCATTTAATTCCAACTACCTTTCCTTATCTTCGACAGATACGCGTATTTCGTCTACAATGCGCAGACTTCTTCAGTGTCTCGTACTAATAACTTGACTTGGTCGAGTTATAAGTACGAGACACTGAAGAAATCTACACATTGTAGACGAAATACGCGTATCTGTCGAAGATAGGCAAAGGTAGTTGGAATTAAATGACGATTATTCGTGCTGGTCGAAATGTTCAAGGAAGATTGAATAATATCGATCTTGTGGAAGTGATCAGATGGAATATTAGGTTATGCATCAAAGATAGAGGAGGTCAATTTGAACAATCATATATCATTGAAATGTAATGATATATAAGTCCAAGCACTTATTAAATGTTAATTAACTGGTTTAATGACCATTGTAAAAAATAAGTTCTAAGCTTTTCCATGGAACTGATAAGTTTGTACATAGCTGGATACACTTCG
>JASCZW010020492.1:0-12181 GCA_034211315.2 Aedes japonicus | reverse complement strand
TGATGTTTGGCTATTCGAAAACGCCAAGATCTTTGAAAACCGTATAAATGAATTTTCTGACAAATTCTGAAAAATTCTGATACAAATAGATTAATTCTATTTACTTTTCGATACGTAGGGTGAATTACTAAAGACGGACTAAAAGTAAATTTGCACGCCCCTCGTGCGCCGCTAGCACACCTCTATTGTTGAGAATCGAAATTTTTTTGCAATGGTTTGTTAATACTTCTATAGAGAATAACTGGTGAAAGTTTGATCAAAGTAGTCGATCGCGTACAGAAATAACGTCAAATGAAACTCGAAAGAAGAAAAAATTGTGCACAACGCCTAGAAAATCCGGGGTGGTCCGATTCCAATCTGACTAAAGTGCTGAAGATGCGAAAACAACAGTGTCTAGAGTGCTCGAAACCTACAAGGAAACCCTGAAAACCTACACGGAAACTGAGTATCGAAAGGAATCAGTGGACCTACGAAAAAACTGGAACCAAGGATCGTCGGCTGCGCAGCAAGGTGTTGAGGTGCGTTAAAGCCAACCCCGCTCTATCAATCCGGGATGTGGCCTGAAGGTACAACGCCAACTTTCAAACAGTGCGCAATGTCCTTGCCAGGATATAAGAGGCATAAGGTCAAGGCTCTTGTGGGACCATGTTTTGACGAAACACAAGGGCTGCACTTTGATCGAAGACGAAAAATACGTCAAACTCGATTTTACGCAGCTTCCCGGTCAAAGGTCGCGACTGGACGAGGGGACACACAGTGCTTCGAACGTATGGAGTTGCGGGCAAAAATCATAACTTGCGTTCTACACGTTTTAACTCAATGGTGTCTTTGGGAAAATGGTTGTGAACTAGTTTTCTACTACTTGCATTATTGAGCTACGTTAAACTGATAATTGCATAAGTGGCGTAAACGCCAAATTTCATAACATCTATGTTATATGCTTCGTATCATCGAGATCCATTGGGAAAAATGTCACTTATTATAAAAAAATTACTATTTGCGAAATTGACCTATGTCGAACTGATAATTGCATAAATTTCGTAAACGCCAGATTTCACGATATGCCTCAAAGAATCAGGATTTCTTTAGGAAAAATATGAGGTATGATAACAGTTTCTATTACAACAATTGAGCAATTTCCAATGGACCATCTCATAAGTGGCGTAAACGCCAGCTCTTATATTTTATACTACAGAATCAGGATATCCTTAGAAATTATTTGAGGGATTATTTTTTAGCGACGGTATCACAAATCATTGGAATTTGTTAATTTTAAATTGTCCAATACGCCTATTCATAAGATTTTACACCGATGTTTATTATAAATAAATAAAATGAATGCCAAATTCAAAGTTATATTTTATTTCTTTTTATTCTTACTCCAATTATTTTGTCAACTGAACAAAGCAAAGGAATCGTCATCGTCTACTTCATCAACAAAGTATGAAGAAATATCATCATTATCTGAATAGTGGTTATTCGAAACTGGTTTCCGCTTTCCAGATATTGATAGATCAGAAGAGAGCAGCATATAATTCATCAGGTCTGTGTTGTTTTTCACTCTAGAAGATTTTCTCGTATGCTTCAAACGATTTCCTCTAATAATCTTGGGTGTGGCTTCCAACGCTACTTCGGATCATTGGCCAACAGGCAATTCACAAGCTTCCATAATGTCTGAACTGTGCAGCAATAACTTATGAACAGTTACAGACATATAATACCAGCTATACAGTTCTAGATAACGCTCTTTTGTACGGAATACAAGTTGCTTGTACTTATACAAGTCAACTTTCCTTCCTGATGACAAAATACGAAGAATCGTTGCAAAATTTCCAATGAGTTCCGAGTCAATTCCTGTAATTTCCGAACTGGTATTGGGGTTCGCGAAAAATTTCCGTGCAGTGTTGCCATCGTTACTCGAACCGTATCCTGGCTTCGGCTTGTCGACGATTAGACCCATCTTAGTTTGTTAGAACTTGTCCTATATTTCTTTTTTCTTACATTCGAATATTTGTTTATGCTCAGTTGCTTTCAATGGCCATGTCTTGAAGTCCAGCATGTGTGAATGAAAAACAGTTATATTTTTTTTTCAGATTACAAAATGTTTAGTTTATTTTTAAGCGATGTGGATGAAACAATCAAAGCTTTTGATCCAGCAATGGAGTGGTGAAACGCCAAATTTATAGTTTTCCTTATTGGGGACTTTTTCTTCAACTTTCGTTGTATTCTTTTCTTTCGGCAGGGCTCCACAAATGAAACATTTATTAGAAGCTTTATTTCCGGAGAGTACGTTGCAAACCTTTCCGTCAATCATTGTCTGAAGAAATTCAAAGTTGACGTCAATCTGCACATTGTTGTCGATGATTGTGAAAGTATGCAGCTCTTTGATTTTATCCTAAATTTCTGTTTGGATGTTCAAAATTGTGAGGGAATCTTCCTTAGTGAATACAAACTTGATTGGTCTACAGAAGGATGTTGAACATGGCCGCGGATTTGATCAGAGGATAGTGTTGTTTTCAAAGTCGATAATTTTTAATGGAACTTGAGCCACGACAAGCAGGCTCTCATCTGAGCTTTCAGCCTCTGAAAATTTTTGTTTGGAGGTGCTATGTCCAGAGCTTCCATCAAAACCCCATTTGCAAACAAGTTTTACCGTTCTTGAGCTCTCTAAAAAAGTTGCTGCATAATGCTTAGCGAGGTACAATTCATTAGGTCTTGCAAGTCAACTTCAGCGGACGTTTCAGATGCAGAAACCTGCTTGGGAATGATTTTTTCCTTTTCCTTTTTCAACGCGTAACGGCTAGGAAGCAGATTTGCATGTACCTCGTTTAAAGTACTTCGGAGCAGATAAATCTCTCGGATAAATCCAAGTCAATGTACAACGCCAGTGCTTGTGCCGCTGTCATAACCTTTTCCTGTTTTACGCTTTAGCTAGAGTTTTACGCTTTGATATATTGGCCGCAAATGCTAGCTCCTCGGGTTCATTATTATTGATGAAGTCTTTAACACGCCGTTTCTTGGTTTTATTTGAACATTTATTAAACGGGTTTTGAGGTCTTCCCATGGCGATGTTGAATGAAGACTAAGCAATTCCTTCAATATTTGTATTTGGATTGCGAGGAAGATTTACCGGCGAAGACAATCAGCCAGAGTTTTGCTCCTCGAATGTCTCGGATGATCGAAAGCACTTTGACCATTTTTGATCAATTCTTAAACAAAAGAATTTGCAAAACTGCTTGAACTCATTCTCAAGTTCCTCGGAGAAATCATCCGGGTTATATAAACCAGACAGAAACTTCGACACATGAGCGCAAGAGTATTACCTAGAAAATCGTTAACAGCTATTAAAAGAGCAAACAAGAGCAGCTGAAATCACTTCCATTCTCTTAAGAATACTATAAGTGAGATCTGGTGGAATTTTCAGAGATGTACTTTTATGTACTTTTTTTTTAATGCTGTTTGAAGTTGTAGATTATTTCTTCCTATATAACTTCATGCGCATGACTTGGAAGCTTACTTATCACAATGATCGAAATATGTCCAAATGAAACACATTGAATTCAATTTTACTTACTTGATTTTGTGCTTTTCATATCGATTTTCACAGTGAAAGGTACCGTTCGAAAACATAGGCAATGAAAAAAATGCTTTTTACTAACAAGTAAGAAATCACCCACTTTCAGCGATGGAATTGTATACAAACACGAGTTGTTTTGATCGTCCCAGTGACCTCACGAAAATACTCATGCGCATACAGCGTAGTTTAAACTTATGTTAATATCATGGCCTATTTGATTCGACTAAATACGAGGGTCGATTTTTCATTTTTGTCCAAGGGACAAAGCACTCTGGGACGTGGCGAGATGATTCTAGTTTGTGTTTGCGGACAAGTTCGCAAAGAAGGCCATGATTTGGTAAGTGATTTGCAGCAGTCGTTGATCTTCGTCATCCTTGACATCCCAAGTTAAAAGTCGAAAATTTCAGGGACGAATGCCCCGATGGGTTAAAGTCCCTCTAAAATATAATCGAAGAAGAAGAAAAACATGGTAGACTGTCTGAAAAAGCGTGTGTTGCCTTTCATTCGCAAGCACAGGGCAAAGTCATCTCTCCAACCAAGGTGGTTCTGGAGTAGTATGCTGTTAACAAGATCGATGTTGTCCCCAAGCTAATAAATCCTCCAAATTACCCGGGATTTTGACCAATCGCTCAGTTTCTATACAATGGATCCATTATTGGAGGATTCTTGGTGAAATTCTAGTCATTTCGTCGGTTCACGCTATTCATAAGAGCTTTTACTTTGTTACCCACTTCCTATGCATGTTATTTGCATCCAAAACTGTTTACATACATTAATTGTTATGTTATGTATTCTCCGTGCGAGGAGTAACGATTATGATGTAGAAGGAGATGTTCGCTCATCACCATGCGGCACATCTTTCATTCTAGCCAAAAACATTGTTGTTCACTCTTGGTGCCGCATGGTGATGAGCGAACATCTCCTTCTACATCCAAAACTGGTTTTCCTGAGTCCTCACTTCAACATGGCCCAATAAGTTTCGATTTGACAAGATTCAGGGTAGTTCAGTGGTTTCCTGTCCTTGGGGACAAAGTGCACCGAATCAGTCTCATACCAATCCAGCCCGCTTCTATAATAGTGGAGAAAGACGTTCTTTGGGGGTATTCAGTCTTGTAAATTTCACCATTAATGGTGCCTGCTGTAACAAAAAATTCCACTTCGCTTTCCACAGGTGTAGAAAAGTTACCAAATAAGCTATGTCGATGTGAATTTCGAGTATCCTTTCGTTTGTTGAAGGTCATTTTTGACGTATGTTTTGTCATCCATTAAAGAGCAACTCTATCTCGACAACATCTCCGTGTAAGGCTTCCAAGCATGGGCCTTGGCAACAGTTAATTGCAGTTTGAGAATGTTTGAACATGCATGTAGTCCAGCTCTTGCTTGACCTTCTAGACGTAACTATGGCGAAACGCTGACCTTTTAAGCAACATCATTTGTTGAAATGTAGGGGTGAAATTTTCGTTAACCTTTCCCTCTGTCTCCCTACATGCTGCTCCCGATTTTCTTCCTGCTCCGCGCTTGTGATCCAAAGTAAACCGCCCAAATAGCACCATGTTTCATGCTGTAGCTCTATAAAAGTGCAATTAGACTAGTTGAATCATCTAGTTGTACGTTCCATGCAATTTGAATCTAGATTCATTTATTAGACTAATTGATTTGTAATATATTTGTTTGTTGTTTATGAGTAAGGACGTGTTTGTTTACATCTGTCATCTTCTTTGCATATTATGTTTTACAATTGTAGCAACACAAATTTTCCCTATTTCAAGAAACAAACATTTTCAAAAAGTGTCAAATAGCAAGAAATCTCTTCCGATACGTTTTGTTCGTGTCATATGGGACGTCAAATGACCGTTGCTGTTCTTTTAAATAAGACTAATAACTATCAAATGTGTTTTCATATCACATTTATGTTTACCACTGAAACATCTAAGATCCTAATATTGTTATGCTATGGTGAAATTATGATATAAAAATAATAATCATGTAGCTATTTCTTTGTACGGTCGAACATTATTTGCATCAGTACAATTGCTAGTATGATTACGTATTAGCAAAAACTAAGACGTAATCGATCGACCAATCATCAAAGTATAGCCAATCCTTTCAATTTAAATGCTTATTGATAGTGTTAGTTTAAATAATGATGTTTAGGTTTGAGAGGATTCAAATTCTTCCATTTCTCAAATTTTGAAATGGTCGAAAGCTTGGAGTAAATGATTCAATCCGGGTTCAGGAACAGCTTTTTGAAAACCGATAAAAACTTGTTTACTAAAGACTAAGATTATTTATAAGCTAAAATTATGTTTCATAAGCACCACCTTCTGCGCTTTTTAAATTCTATAGTGGTTTCATAAAAGGGTTTCAAACACCGGAAAGCTAACATACGTATTTGCCACACTAAAGCAAAAATGCATACAACTAAACATTTCGTGCTACTTGGGCGGTCATTGAACCTTTTTAGTACACACTCAGATTATTTTACAGAAATCTGTAAAGTTTTACCGAATTCTCAACAGCTGAACGTTCGGTAATCCGATTTTACGGATTTCGCTAAAATTTTACCGAAATCCGGTAAATTTTTTACAGATATCTGTAAAATTTCACCGAAATTTGTAGAATCGGATTACCGAACGTTCAGCTGTTGAGAATTCGGTAAAACTCTACAGATTTCTGTAAAAAAAATCTAAGTGTGTACTCTTGAGACTGCTAAATTACAGATTTGCAGCATTTCTCCCAACACTCCGGATTTGCCATGTGAGCATTCAATTATTTTTTTCACTAGTCGCCACTTGACACATTTCCATGTTCACCGCAACAAATCACACAACTACGCAATTCACAGGATGTAAATAATACACTTCAAATTGATACTGTTTAAAATGGACAGTTCAGTGGAAAAAAGTTACAGCCAGTTGCAAGTGTTGCAAACCCTCATATGTGGCCGAGTGATGTTATCCAACATAAAAAAAAACAACGTTGCCATGGAGATCAAATCTTACAACTGACCGTAGCAGGCGAGCTTATAATAGCCTTACCAATCGATCAACTTTTCTCTCGTATTCCTTACAATGCCCGTCCTGAGAATCAATTAATCGAATTACGACCCATTGCTTTATTTGATAAAGCAAACCAATTAACGGCTGCAAACCATCCAACCATCCAAGCTCTGCATGCGTATAATAGCATCTATTCAATCTTTTAAACAATGAAACAACCCATCGATAGTATCTACCGTCTATAATGACTAGTGAACTGTTTTACTCTCTACTAGCATCAGTTATCGGAGGCAGCTCGATGCTGTATGTGCTAACAAACAGACTAACATTGACGATTTCAAAGAACAGTCTGGCATCTTTTGTTTTAAATAAGCTATTTTATTAACCCCAACGCATAGTTTCATTTGATGTAATTTATTTTAACAGATTTTAATGATAAGGCCTGTTATAGTAACGGTTTCCCTTCATTGACGTTACTTGACAATCAGGCCGTGGTCGGAGAGACATCTGGACCATTGAGATCCAGAGAAAGTGATGTTGCAAACCAATAACCGGTTGGTGTTATATTGCTTAGCTTGATGGCATCCAACCAATTGTAAAAGATTTTTGACCACCAGTCCAGACCTTAACTCGTTGGATTATTCGATTTAGGCGTATATTGGAGTAAAACATCTCACTTTTTTTCTGTATTATCGAGATTTTCAGCCTCGGGGTGGTTCATCTCCCATCGTAGTCACTCAAACAGCTCTTTCGTAACTTGTCCGGGTATGCGATTTGAACTCGTGACCTTGGCGTAAGAGGTATGGATGTTAACCACTACACCGGGGTCGCCCTAGTGTGAAGGCCCTGAAGTCTATCATAACACGTACATGGCGATCAATATCGGAGGCACTAACAAAACGCGAAGCGAACCGCTCATGAATGAAGACGATCCTCCCATCACATCATGCCTGTTAACTTGACAATGCTGAGAATTCAGTAACTGTCTCTTCTCTACTGACAACTACGTAACAGCGTACGAAGATTTGCGTAATCAGTCGGACATAGTCCCGTAGATGAGCAGCATCGTGCCCGAAACCGGTCGACCAAAAGGTAATTTTTTTAAATTGTAAGAATGATAAGTGTTGTGTCTTGTCTCGCGTCGCGTTTTGTTAGTGTCATGTAGTTCTTACGTCAGCATAAAATTCATAACAATAAGTGAAATGTCGGAGGACTACGTTGAAAAGGCGTGTTCTAACATCCGGCGTCGTCTCGAGGATGTGATTGATAATAATGGAGGACATTTCGAGTAGAATTGTTTGACATCACCTTATAAAGATAACTGCACTTGAAAATGTTGATATTATTTCTTAAAATGGTTGAAAAAGGCATTCGAAATAATTCCAAGCTAAACATCATAACACCAGCTGGATGTTTGGTATGAAACTTAATTTTCTCAGAAACATCCTCAGGTTTCTTCCGTGAAACTAATGAGGCTATGCGGCTGTTGAACACAGCATCGATGCTGATCAGCTTTTCGTCGGAGAGCAAGATTATCATTTTATCCGATTATCCGCTTCGTAATCGAAGGGCGTTTCTTTTTTTCTCTTGAAGATGCGTGCAAGTCTTGTTTGATCATTCTTCGCATGAATTTTTCAGAAACGTTGACTGCCTGGGCAATTTTCCTGAGTGATGAATCCTTTGCACGGACGTATTAAATCACGTTTAGTATATGTACAGCCCATAGGACTCTACTTTCGGGCTCCGCTGTTTAGGACCACTCGTTAGAAATTTTTTTAGTGCAATAAACATTGAGCAAATGACATCCTAAAATTAATCCTGGAAACTGCGAGCTGTTTATTGGAATACCTGTAACTAGAAAATGAGAAGAAAGATTACTATTTTCCATTTAATTCCAACAGCCTGCAACGCTTATCTTGACAGCTACGCGTACTTCGTCTACAATGTTCAGACTTCTTCAGTGTCGTGTACTAATACTCGACTAATACGAATACTCAGTCGAGTATTAGTATACGACACTGAAGAATTTTGCACATTGCAGACGAAATACAAGTATTTGTCAAGATAAGCAATAAAAGTAGTAGGAATTAAATGGAAAATACAAATTTATCTGCTACTGTTCTAGTTACATCCTATAAGTTTGAAAATATCTTTCGACGTCTACTGACCGAGCAGTAAACTTGTAATCACATCTTTGGCTTACCTTTTCACAAATTTGCAATAAAAAATAATCCAATGTAAAAAAATCCGATGATGCAGCATTAGCAATTAAACCTTAGCAAATGCACTGTCATCAGAAATAAGCCATAAGTGGTTAAAACATTTTCGCATTTTTTACCGTCGCTTGTTTATTCGCCATATATACGCAGAACTTTCCGAATCGCTAAAATCTGGTATGTGGTAGCGCGGGCACCCATGAACCCCTCTTGATACTACCCTACGAACTTCTTTTCGATTGGTGACAGATGGCGGCATAGAATATGGAAGATCAACTTGTAGGTGGTGCTCAGTAACGTGATTTCGCAATAAATGCAGCAATCCAGCTTGTTGCCCTTTTAGCAGACAGGACACATTATACCTTCTTTCCAATCCTCCGGTAGATACTTTTCCTCCTTAATTCTGTTAATTACCCAGGGTTGGCCAACAGCAGCAGCTTTGTAAGTTTTCTAACCGACCAATTCCTCCTTGACATCCTGGAGGTTTCGTTTTCATAATCGAGTCTCCCTTAAAAATGTAAAATGAACTGGAGAAAATTGGGCGGATTGAGGGCTTCCGGAACAAACTGCACTTCGTTGTCATTGTACCATTGTTTTACTTCCCGGCTGTAGTGATAACTCACAAGATCCGTCCAAAATGTCACCGGACCATCATGCGGCTATATGAAGGGCTGGAGTCATTTGGTTTTGTAAACCTCCGAGTTTATCATTTTCTCAGTGACGAAAACCTTTGTCTTCTGGTCGCAGCTGCAAAGTTCCTGCAAGAAGCAGACAAGGACACCTCCTCGAGCCTTTGCCTTGTAAAATATTGGTCCAGAAAGTTGTCCAAAGTCGGCCTTTACATAGGTTTTAAGTGGCGAACCAGCCCAGGAGGCTGAAAGCCACTCTAATAAAGATACAAAAAAAATACATAGGTTTCATCATCCATAAGTATGCATCCACCGGAATTGGTTAGCTTGCTTTATTAACCTATTGGGTTGCCTACTGGCGCTGTATGCCTGTATGCCTTCGTGATAGCGAATTTGCTACACTGTACTACGAGTAGCAACGTACTTTTTACTCAAATCGCGATCGGACATACCACGGGTGCTTCTAATGAATCTCCGGACCATTCCATGCAGTTACGTAGCAGCGTTTACTTTGAGTCTTCCGAATCGTCTTCAAGGATTCTCTGTACGTGACGTGAAAGTGCAGTCTGTACTCTCGTGCACCCTTGTGTTGCCGTGCGCTCAATGCCGCACATCTCATTTCGAATTTGCTTTCATCTCTTTGGGCATTAACGATTGCACTCTCCCTTGTCTCCCTTACCACAATATTCCTCTAATTGGTCGCAGTGGTTTTCACGACTCAACAAAAAAAATTGCACTCTCCCTTGTCGTCTCTGTGCTACGCAAGTTCGAAAAACAGACACGGTGGCAGGCCCGACTAGTTTGTGAATTAAGATTTTAATAAAATTTTCCCTCTATGAACCCCTACAACGCCATTTGTAACTAAAATCTTTTTTGTTTCAATTCGATACTATTTACAAAGCATGAGCCAAAGCACAGAGTAAAGCACTGTGCATTACTCTTTATCTTTGAGAGAGAAGTGCATGTGCGGCTTTCGGTCTCTCGTGCTGCTACAAAGTCTCTCACATGTTCGTTTTGTGCGCTCTTCTGAAACAGGAGACGCACTTTTAAATTGGGTGAAGTACTTGTCTATTTTGCACTGCTCTGTGTTTATTTATGTCTATTTTGCGCTGCTATGTGTTTTTCGACAATCCCTGCTTGTTAGCCGAGGAGGAACGACAACTCTGCAGACCCTTGCGCCTGCATACAACATCCTATTCGCTTCCGGAGCCTTCATAACCAGCCCAATAAACTCAAAAATGGCTGAAGCTGGAACTTTGCCTGTTGAACTGTTTTCAGCAAAATCCACCGCAGGAACGGCTATTCGACTATTGTCGAAGAATCGCATTAATAACACTCTTCCTCTTATTCAGCGATCATCTGATCGTCTGATTGAGCTAACAGGTACAAGACTCCCCTTTGTTTTTTTTTATTCCTTTATTATCGATATTTTCAGCCCTGGGCTGGTTCATCTCCCGTCGTAGTCACTCAAATACCTTTTGGGTATTTTCGTAACTTGTCCGGAGGTGAGATTCGAACTCGTGACTTTGGCGTATGGATGTTAATCAACACGCCGGGGTCGCCCCTCCCCTTTGTTGGTCAGCTCATGAGGCAAAGCAACCGTGTTTGGCACGCAAGAAAACCATATCGATTGTGTGGGACGTCAAAAGAAGAACTCAACCCACCGAATAAAGTTCGTCCTGGACAACTGGAGCTGCTTTCAACTCATTTTCACAGATCGGCGATCGTCTATACAGACGGTTCAAAGTCTGAAGAAACGGTAGGAGCCGCGTTCCATAGACATTGGTCTTAGAAAGAACGTATAGCCTCCCGAAAAATTGTGGTGTATTTTCTGCAGAGGCATTTGCTCTGAAGATGGCTATGTCAATTACAAACATTGACAAAGAAATTGTGATCTTGACTGATTCTGCAAGCTGTCTATTAGCCTTGGAAGCAGGAAAATCGAAACACCCGTGGATCAGGAAATTGAAAAAATCGTGTAAAACAAACTTGTCCGATTCTGTTGGATTCCTGGACTCGCCGGTATTAATGGAAACGTCGCAGCCGACCGATTAGCCAACGAAGCTAGGAAACAACCCCCTATCGGTACACCTATCCCAAATGACGACGGTTGGAATACAGTGAAGGAAGACATACGGCGCTGGGATAACCAGTGGTATCAATCGAGAGATGCAAAACTGAAGGAAATAAAACCTGATACACACAGATGGGAGGATAATGATAGCGCAGCTGACCAACGTGTGTGAACACGACTAAGGATTGGCCACACGCAGCTAACCCATACTATCCTGCTGCAGAAAGGACCTCCCGGATAAAAATAACCATACACTTACAATACATTAATATAAATCAACATTTAAATCTATTTCCGACCATGAATCTTATTGTTCATAATGCATGCAGGAAAAATGCATATTGTCATTACAATAGATTTACAATTCACTCTATATGCTAGGATTTTCAACACTTGGGAAACAATACAATTAGTAGTAATTGGTTCAAATTTGTTCGGAAAATAATGATTTTTCTATTGTTAAGATACATAACAACCCCCTTTTCTATTTTCGATGTCTCAGTTAACATTAGATTCTATTGTAGTAACAATAACTGTGATCTTAAAGTTGTGAACAATAATATTAATTGTACATACTATAGATTCTATTGCATGGTAACAATACATTCAATTGTAAATCTATGAGATTTTTTTG
This sequence comes from Aedes japonicus, assembly GCA_034211315.2. Taxonomy (NCBI): domain Eukaryota; kingdom Metazoa; phylum Arthropoda; class Insecta; order Diptera; family Culicidae; genus Aedes; species Aedes japonicus. The sequence continues at coordinate 52 of JASCZW010020492.1, read as the reverse complement.
TTCGGGCTCCGCCAATTTACAAAAGCTGTGGAACCGTACTGGATGTAAAACA
>JASCZW010020491.1:0-12182 GCA_034211315.2 Aedes japonicus | reverse complement strand
GAAGTTGTATCCAATTTACAACTCCAGAGTGAGTTCTGGGCATCTTCTTAAGAAGACATATAATCAACATTTCTCCCATCCCTGCTGACTCATTAGGATCTGACAGGGTGCTTAAAGAGAAACGATGGATGGAGAGCATGTCACACCCAAAGGCAGCTAGACCTTACATATTTTCTACAACAGCCAACCCACGAGAGTTTATGGTCGTAAAATGCTATGCTATGCTATGCTATCTAATCTTAGTTGTTCATAACGATGAAAAAAAAAAAGCTAAGGTAGATAATTGCTTTTGATAAATTTAGAAGCTAATTTTTTTAGGCTTACATGCAAAAAAAAAATCTACGTGCTTGCGAGCGGTCTTCCGGCTGTTAACCGGAACATTCGCCATGTCGGACGAAAACATGCATCTAGGCGTTCCTGCTCAGTTTTCGCGACGAATTGCAGGAGTAGAACGTACGTTTCAGGTTGGCCTGGAAATTCTCGATGGGAAGCAGCTGAGGGGCGTTGGGCGGGCTCGCCAACTTGGGTACCACATCGATATTAAGCCTCTTCATCTCCTCCAACGATCGCTTTGAGTACTGCGCCGACGCCAGATCCGGCCAGAACACGCCGTTTTCGTCCTTATGGTATATCTTGAAGAACGACGCAACTTCCGGCAGGCATTTCGTACTATAAATTTCCCCGTTCCCGACCAGTCCAGAGCGAAAGAAGAGCGGCTTTGGCATCCCCTTCTCGCTGATTTCCAGCCAAAGCAGCACGTTCTTGTGGAGCTTGGTGTGTGAAATGAACTTCACCTCGGCGCTCACTTCCTTCGCGGGGGAAGTAAAATACGAAGTGTCGTGCCAGCCGTTGCATCCAGGTGCCACATCGCGATTCTTCGGGAAAATCGAGTTGACCATCACCATGAGTCTTCTTGGCAGTTTGCTTCGATTCGTTGTCCAGCTGAAATACGAACTTCTGTTAAAGGCCCGTCTGGATCAGCAAAACCACCAATTTTTCTCGCAGGATGTTGATGTAGAAGTCTGTCATCATTATTCCGTCGATTTTCGCAAGACTTTTTACCGCACACCGCACGAATAACACCCCCAGACCATCTTTTTTTCTTCCATGCTTGATTGTGGCGCTTTCAGTTAAGCTGCTCGACATTTAATTCGCCCATACATAGAACAGTTTCCCTGGACTCTTAGGGGCTATCAGCATGCTCCTTAACTATTTTGTTTTGACTTGCTGATAAATGGGAGCTTCCGGGCAACATTGCTATTCAATCCTACAAAACGACCAACTGGAAACTAATAACTGAGGGATTTCCTTCTTGACTTTACAAATTATTTTGGTTGTCCTACCTTGGCCAAGGCCACAACTGATGCGAACGTTTTTAGTTTCAAAAAAAAAAAAAAAATCTCAACCGCTGCTGATACTGTACTTCCTAGCGATCTTCCAGGGAAAACTTATCGGAAACGTATCAATTTGTCTATTGTGCTTTTGAAAAACAAATTGAATTGTATTCGTCGTTTTTTATATAATAAAATAATATTGTTAAGAAGATTATAGAATTAGATTATTATTGTTAAGAAGACTAGAGTGTTAACTTTAATTTGAACCAACCAAATGATATGCATGCATATGTTTTATTATTATTTTCAACTACTCTCTCTAGCAAAAGCCACCCCGTACCCCACTCAAAAACCATAACATGGTGATATAGGCTTAGACAACATAAATCTGATTATTTTAAGGCGTTTGGTAATGTGCTATATATGAGATTTTTTAAAAGACTGAAGACTGCTAATTCTTTGCATTTTACTTCACAATTTTGCCTAATTGTAGTAATAAATTATGTCAATGTTCTGATGAGTTTTTTTTGAAGATGAACCAACTGGCTTCATATCTCAATTATAATTTAATTAAAAACGCATGTCTTGGTAACTCATAAACAATTGCCCCTTCTAGTCTTGTTATGATGAACAGTCAATTAGATTATACAAAATCGCAGAGCACAACAAACATTACATGTTTAAAATCTATTACCTGTTGGGCACGTGGACATAGTTGTTGATCAGAACAGCTATTTTACATTCTCTCTTGCGTTAAGCATAATATTAGATTCATGCACCGGAAAGCAAAAGTGGACTTTCCTCTCCATGCAAATATCGAATACCTGTCAATCTTCAGTTTCAACCATTCTCAGGGAAATCCATGCTAAATGTTCTGCTTAGTTATTACGTTTGAGTTTATAACAAGCTCTGTTCGTTCTGCCGTTGGACGAGTTCGTTTAATCGAGTTATGATTCTGCTATTTATAACCAGTTTGTTCTGCTGGTTAGGTTACCTGAATGGCAACAAGACCATTCCAGATCAACTGCATCATCTCAATCTGCTTCTCAGTGAACCAACGATGGCAAGCCTTTCAAACACAGGTAGCCATGTACAAATATGTGTGCATGGTATGAAGAAAGTGAAGAAATAAGTGCTTTTCTTTATTATTTGTAGCCTCCTCAGGCGAACACAAGATTTGCGCGCGCTCCACATAACCGTATATGTTGTAGTGTGGATCAATTATTAGCTTCCTGTGCACTCGGTAGGAATGCTTTTCTGGCCTGTATCGTAGCCCACTATCGGATGGATACCTAACACATTCATCCCTGGATATTCCGGTGGGAATGTGTGACTTCAAGATCAAGGCTTCTCGTGGTTAATTTAGATTACATAAATGGAAGTTTTTTCTAGCTGGTTCATCTAGCTTCTTATCATAAACTTGAAGCTGCAGTGGTCTACAGGCAGACTCGTCGCACATGTGTCCGCATGGAATGTTCGTTTCGAGCAAAGAAACATTCGCAAGAGCATACAAGGCTCATCATCAGAAACTAAACATAGCATGCCAGGTAGAATAGCCGGTAAATAAGACCTGTATACGATAGTTTTAATGATGGAAATTTATCTAGATTTTTTAGGCGCTACCCAGTACAGGATAATTTCAGGGTACGATACACCGGTATCGAAGCGCAAATCGGAAAATTATGAATCTTGATATTGTGCTTTGAAATATGGGAGGTGCTAAGCAATTGCACTGAATGTGTGATAACAACGCTAAATAGTAGTTTAGTGAACTTGTGTTCATCCGTTATAAAAATTAATAAGGCCATGTCAACCACGGGAAGTCTTAATTTTCATCTCATTTGATTATATTTTTGGCATTCTCTGTTGATTAAGCACACTATGCCGAGTACCTTAATGCTGTTTACACCAAGATCACGAAATTAAATCTCATCTCGGCACAAGCTACCAAAAAATTATGTGCGTTGAAACGAGTATATTGTCAAAAAACATTTTTTTCAGAGTTTCAATTGACTCAATTGACCTCTTTAAGCTCTGCTGGAAGCAATACTATGCTGGAGATGGCTGGCTTCTATGGCCGGTCAATAAGCTTGAAATGCCACGAAAGAACTAAGGAACAGGTGATTTGACGTTAAAAGGCAAGAAATCGACCTGCACTAGTTATTAGTACCCATAATCATATCGGTCACCTTAAGATATCTTCTTGATACTAAAAAATACAGGGTGCGTTACGAGTTTTTGCACTAAATGACATGTTGTAGAAAAAATAACATAAGCTAGTCATATTTTAAATGAATGTTCTGTTGTTCATTCATTTCGTTACAAATGGCAACTGTAAATTATTTCAATCATAAAATCATCGTACCTTTCAACGACTGTTGTTAGACGTTTCCGCAAACTGCCGCATGCACGTTTTACCATGTTTTGATCCATAGATGTCATCACCGCATTGATTTTCACTTTAAGCGACCTCAATGTGGTACCTAATGATGCAAAGGATTGATATCGAGACTGAAAGGGGTTGAATTTTTCCTCTTAACAAATAAAATGACGGTCAACAGCAACCTTCAGTCATGATCAACTAAATACGAGGGTATAACATACTCCTAGCTGAAGACTTCGCCTAGAATCATCACATGAGTCGGAAGCTTGGTTGATATGATGATTGGAACCTTACTACGATCTAGTGTAAGGTTCTTGTCTTTCCTTCGATTTACCTGTTGATCTTGAGTAAAGTTTATGCATAAAAAAAGATCAAAGGATTGGTATGATGTGGATACTTCAACTAACTCGGTTGGTTTTTTGCTTATACATACGACTTATAACCAAAGTTTTTAGCCACTACGCAAGTAATTGAGAAGTCCTAACATCCGATTTCTCATGGTCCTCATTCATTCGAGTCCTCATACACCTTGCTGAATTTCAAACATTTTCAGCTATTCGTAGCCGTATGGGATGGGCAGTTATATTTCTTCCATGCTGGGGTGTATGCCAGTTTATGACTTTTCTAAGCCTTAGGACTTCCTAAGCCGCGGGTTTTGGTGCCTTACTGACTTTGTAGATGTGGAGACCGGCACGTTTCATATTTGTTCGACAAACCAGATGAAAACCTCCACCTTCACCGCATCGCGGATCGAAAATTTAGGTCAACGGTTGAACAGATTCAATACTTTCCTTATCTTCCATTTTCCGCGGCTTGGACATCTGGGTCTCCGTGAGTGACTTCACCACCCGGGACACCGTCGTATGATGGAATCCCAGGTATTTTCAGATCTGTGGGACAAAGTCGGATTTTCCACGATGACGCCCATACTGTTTTTGCGGATCTGCTCTTGTTCCGATGCTATCTTGACATTTTGTGATATAATTTTGCCGACATAAACATTACACTAGCAAGCTTCAATCAAAATTTCATCAAATTAATGTGTTTCATTTCGAGTTCAGTCTTTACGTCTCGAAGCTTACCGTTACATGCATGTTTCAACTTTATCGACTCAATATTAACTAAAAAAATAAAGCGCAATCACGCGGAGTGAGAGGTTTCAGAGTGTTGTCTTTTTTCAAAGCTTTCTGATTTTGAATTTTCGCTATCAACCACATCAGGAACACCAACATGTTTAGGTTCGAACAATTGAAGGTTGTACTCGAAAAAAATTGCAAACCTTCTATTGTGTATAACTGTTTATTGCATGGGTAAAAATTTATGAAATTTTGGGTAAAACTAGTTTGAAGTGTGATGTTCACATGTGCAAAATTTCACAATCTGTCAAATGGTATTGAGATGGTTTCCAAGCAAGAAGTGCTTTGACAAGAAATTATGGGCGCGGTCGTGGAAAATCCAGGCCAGTACCACTGGTGGATCGTGAAACAGTTGGAATTGACATTTCGACCATGTCCTGTGTCCCGACCGTCTGGTAAAATCGTTCAAAGAGACCCAGACGACCTAGCGGTGAGCTGGCAGGAGAAGAAAAGCGAAGAAGACCGACCCCGTGAACGCAAGGAAGGTCAGGAATTAATCCAACCGTAATCCGAAACATTCGATTCGGGACGTGTCAATTCGGTCAATTCTTCCGTATGGTTCATCCAGTGGGCTAGACTTCATGTCTTCAAGGTCAGGAAGCCGTCTAACTGAACCAATAAACAGAATACGGTGGGCAAATCCCGCACCAGAAAGCTTTATCGGGAGTGGTTGGTGCTAAGAAGTACTTGGTGTAGCAGGCGATCTGCGGGTGCGACAAATTCAACAAGCCGTACATACCGACCGGCACCATCAACGGCCAAATATATTAAGAATAATGCCTCCAGAAGCGCCTGCTGCCCTTCTTTCGGTCCCACGAAGGTGACACTCTGTTTTGACAGGAACTTCGTCCAATAGAAATTTTGAGCGATTATGAAGGGCAAGCTCTGAAAAACAGGAAAGGTCTTAATTATGACAATGATTTGAAGAAAGAGTAGATGAAAGTGTGTTAAAAAGATGGTATAAGTGTTGCACAGGATTTGATGTGTAGCGTTAAGTCCACGGTTGCGAGCATTTAGCCTAGGAGATGATGTTGAATAAACCAATCAATCGATCCTGTTGGAAACAAAAACTTTACTCTGCAAAAGGTTTCTTAGCACAGGGAAGTAGGTGGTTTTTGATAACGTATTGAAAATAAAGACTGGACTCCGAAAAAATGAGACACACAAAAATGACAACCCAAAATTCATTTTAAATCGGATACTTTTCAAATTTCAGGGAATAAATAACTATATTTTTATTTTTATTTTATTGAATCAACCAACAGGCTTCAATCAGCCCCAATGGTGTTATGCTAATATAAAATCTAAAATACAAGTCAATAATTATAACTTAAACATAAAACTGTTATTCACGATTAACTGTGCCGGAGTAAATCTGACTAAATCTGCGCCGAAGTGTCTGACGTGGTGCATTGAAATCGAATGCTGAGGCTACTCTGTTGAAGACTCTTTGAAGTCCGTTGATTGCTCCATTCATTCCGTGATTTGTACGACGAAAAGGTAGACTCAGCATCGAATTATTCCGTAATGCACGCGGTCGTACATTTAGGTTGATTTGCTCGAGTATGGTTGGGCAATCCACTCTTCCTTGCAAGGTATCGGCAATAAATAAAGCTCTAGCAGTGTCTCTTCGTGTCGAAAGTGGCTCCAGATGAATCAGTTGGCATCGATCCTCGTAGCTAGGCAAACGGAAAGGATCTCTCCAAGGTAATAACCGAAGCGCAAAACGCAGGAATCGGCGTTGGACGGATTCGACTCTTTCAGCCCCATTGTTGTAGCTTGGATTCCATACTGCAGAGCAATATTCAAGAACTGATCGGACCAACGAGGAGTATAATGATTTCAGGCAATAAATATCGGTAAAATTTTTGGTGATTCTAAAGATAAAACCTAACGTTCTAGATGCTTTATCGACCACATATGAAATATGCTGCTTGTAAGTAAGTCGCGAGTCCAAAATTACGCCTAAATCCTTCACGTGGCTCACCCGTTCAATGTCTATCCCTGACAGATTATAGTTGAAGATGATCGGGTCCTTTTTTCGAGAAAAGGAAATAACTGAGCATTTAGTAGGATTCACTTCCATTCGATTAACGATGCACCAGTCTGCGAAGGCATGTAGCTGACGCTGAAGAGTGTGACAATCGGCAATGGAACAGATACGGAGGTAGAGTTTGAGATCATCAGCATATGATAGTCGAGGTCCCACAATGACAAGGTTAACATCGTTGAAGTAGAGCAAGAAGATCAGCGGTCCAAGATGGCTACCCTGAGGTATTCCCGATGTCGCTGGATAAGTATCGGACCGGCAGTCACCTATAGCAACCATGAGTTGGCGACCAGTAAGATATGATTGAAACCATTGTAATAGAATGCCATTGATCCCGAGTCGGCTTAGCTTAGCAATAGCAATAGCATGGTTCAGTTTGTCGAAGGCAGCTGACAAATCAGTATAAATTACATCTGTTTGAGCTCGGTCATTCATGCTATCAGTTACATACGACGTGAGACAGAGCAAATTGGTAGTAGTGGAACGACCTGCCATGAAGCCATGCTGATGATCGCTCAAAAAATGCTTGCAGTGAGAAAGTAACGGATCAACCATGACAAGTTCAAATAGCTTCGATAACGCGCTCAGTGAGGTAATTCCGCGATAGTTGTTGACGTCTCGCTTGCTACCTTTTTTATGAACAGGAAACATGTGAGCAGATTTCCAGCATGAAGGAAAAGTACTACTGCGTACTGACAATTGGAAAATATGGCCGAGCGGTGTCAATAAGGAGTCGATATTCTTCTTGAGAAAGATTGACGGGATTCCATCGGGCCCAGGACGACAGGAAGATTTCAGTTTGGATGCGGCTCTTGAAATAGTCGTATCGTTGAAGTCTATATCGCCCAAAGTGTCACCGTGCATAGGGACGTTGCTTGCAGCGAGATTAACATGTTCTTCGGTTAGGCTCTCATCGGTGAAAACTTTGAAGAATTTTTGAGAGAAGAGTCGGCAGATCTCCTGAGTCGATGAAGCAACTTCACCATCAAACACCATGGACGATGGAAGACCGAACTCCTTTCGCTGCTCGTTTACATAGTTCCAAAACGATTTAGGGTTCGACTTCATTCTGCGCTGAATCCCATGTTGATATCGCGAATAACTTTGCCGACTGATCCGCTTGTATTGGTGGTTAAGTCGAACGTAATGGCATTTTAGTTGAACTGTTCGGTACCTCGTGAATTTTCTTAGTGCTGCTCTTTTGATAGACTTCAATCTACGGAGTTCCATAGTCTGCCATGGATGTTGCGTTTCTTTCTGGTGGATGATTTTCGGCACGTGTCTGTCGATGGTGTACGCCAAAACATGTGACAAAGTACTTGCCGCAACTTCGACATTATAAGTATCGAGGATGGTTCCCCAGTCGATACTGGAAAGCAGGTCAGAAATGGCACGGTAATCTGCTTTCCGAAAGTCGTAGGAAACCACGTCCGGTTTAATGACAAAGTCATGAAGCAACTTTCTCTCCATAGCCACAGCCAAAGGAGGGTGATGAGGAGCCTGCTTCACCAGTGGAGCAGGTGCACAGAAAATTGACGGGGCAAAGTCCTGAGCACTAACGAAGCAAAGGTCCAAACTACGGTTGTTCTCATTCCTCACGTGATTGATTTGCGATAACGTACATGTACTGTAGCTGTCAAGAAGGGTGGTAGCTCCAGAATGAAACGCAGAACATACAGGATCCGGATAAAGGAAACCACTGTGGGACGGTTGCCACGAAATACCGGGTAGATTATAGTCGCCAAAAATGATGATCTCGTCGATTGTAGCTGCCCTTTCCAAGATAGCTTGGATGGAGCGGCAATGAGTGTTGATAAAATCAATGTCACGTACACGATTTGGAGGTATATATACTACATATATAAACAATGTACGGTCGGCCAATTCAACAGCAACCCAGACCTGTTCCACGCTGCTCCACAAATCATTCTCAATTGCTCTGGCTTTCAATCCGGAACCGACTGCCAAGAGGACACCACCTCCCGTTGATTTTCGGCTGTTAACAGAGCTACGATCACATCGGAAAACATCATATTCGGATCCGAACACTTGATTAGAAAGCGTGCGGGAATCAAGCCAAGTCTCGGTGAGAGCAATAACATCATAGCAGCGGTCTGAAACGGATAAGCGGTAGTCTTCAACAATTGAGTTCATACCGCCCACGTTCTGGTAGTAAAATGTGACGTTTTGGTTACAACTGCGTGGAACTGCGTACGCATTGTTTGAGTGGGAACTTCGGCGGATCTTCATTTCGCTTCTATCCATAGGATCGGGATGGTTTCGATTATCTGGTGCAGCAATCAGTGGTGCTATATCGGATGAACTCGATGCTATGGTAGTGCATTCAAGGCTTTGGTTGTCCATGACTGACGAAACGGCACTGAAATTTAGTACGGCATCAAGCGACTTATTTTCGAAATTATAATTGTACTTGCCCTGCTGTGCAGGGTGGAAGACCCCTTCTCTACTGCCAACCACGGGGCCGAGACGACTATGACGAACGCTGGCTGCAATCGGCGGGACTGGGTTGGAGAGATTGGGGACTTCCATCGTGCTTTCTACGGTGCGTCTCGGATCAGCATTCGGGCTTCTCGAGTTAAGCGGTGAAGCGGCACTGGAAATCGGGAAAGCATCAGGAGCAGAATACATTGGATAACACATATACTTGCCTGGAAGTTCAGGCTGGGAGACCCTCCCCCAAACTCCGACCACAGGACCGGGATGGCTGAGATGGCAGGAACAAATGCTGGATTGATAATGAACGTTGATTGGCTCGACTGGGTCGGAGTGGTTGAGGGCTCCCTTAATGCCTTGTGGTGTGCATCCCGGTTGCGAGATTGTTGAGATATCCAACGTGGGATGAAAATGGCAATCTAATTCAGTCGAGGTGTTTTTGGAAACCCCTGTCCGGATTTCTTGTCTTGATAATTAACGAATTCCCGAAAGTAGACTCCGTCTGGCCATGTGTCAGCACTGAGAGCCACTTCACGATACTTTTCGTCGACTCCAATTTTAAACGAAATAAATCGCATAGACGATAGATCAGCATCTTTCTTTACTAATTTTCTAACCTCGATCGGTTCATCGCAAGGTATGTATTCAGAGGCTAAAGCAAGAATATCATCCTCCGTAACACTGGCTGCAATACGAGACAGAAATACCCAACATTTTTCTGGTTCAGGGGGAACAGTCGCGATCGATGCAATGTTCGCAGATAGTTTTTTTGTGCCACACGATAGTCTAGGCAAATCGGGTGAAATAAGTCCAGCAGCGCCAAAGGGAAGGTTCATTAATTATGTCACGCAGTAAGGGGGAGGGGGTTTGGAAAACGTGACGATCCATACAAAAAATTTGGTTGTCCATACAAACGTGACAAGGGGAGGGTTAAAAAAGTCAATTTTGCGTGACGTAATTAATGAACGTTCCCAAATGTTCTTTTGTTGGTTTTCTGTGTCAGACTAGGCCAACCAGTATTTGGACCGGGTGCAGCGGGTGTAGTAGGGACAGCAGGAACAGTGGAAATTTTCGTAACCAGAACTTCGACTTGCTCCCTGTTCTTTTATATATATTAGCTATGTTTAAGCATAATTTATTTATTGAATTTCCTCCCCCAAGCTGAATTCTCGTACATTTTTCTTACCGCGTTTTGCTTGGCAGTCCGGTTTGGCGCCTTCCTGACCATAAAAACACGTACACCCGCTTTATGGTCTGCTGGACGAACCACTTCGACGAATTGACCTTTTTGGGCACGTCTCGGGTGGAAAGGTTCGGGTTATTCTTAAAGTACTGCCTTATCTTCCTCGCCTTCTCTGGGTAGTCGACTAGTATTACCCAAAATTTCATTATTTCATACCCACGAGATAAAAAGTTACACCCAAAACAAAGTGTCGCATTTTTTCCGAGTCCAATCTTTAATACTCTTTGTTTATTATCACGCCCCTGTTTATGAACAACACGACGATACCATCACCGCAGAAAGACTTTGGAAACGTTCAACCTCTCGTTTGTCAGCTGATACACAAACAATTTTCATCCAAATAACACAATATGCACAGAAAAAAATAATTAATTTTAACAAGGGCGTAAAATTTCCCCTCGTGTAATTCCAAGCCAAAGGAGCGTAAACAACGATATTGTTTGCAATCTTTCATACAACAGGCTCGATTCAGGCGTTATCTGGCTTAAATTTACATGAAATATCCCATTATGTTCTGCCAAATCTAGCATTCCCTTTATGTGCATTAGATAACGCAGAAAATTCAGTGTTTCTTTTTATCTGTAGCAAATCGAAACCTTATTCTGATATCAACATCAAATTAAAATCAAAATTTAATTTCACTTCACAATTGTCAAATTTGATATCACATTATTTTTTCATCTAGCTGTAATCTTGCGTTCACTTTTCTTTGATAAAGGTCGCTTTATTTTCCTTGGCATGACAGATTTTCAACTAGAATGCTCATTTTGCTATCAACAGGAAAAAATGTACAGCATATTGACTTTTCAATTCGCTCTCACTGATAGCAGGATCAGTTTTTAATTTGATGTCACAGGAATAAATTTTGATCTCTTAACCGTTAAAATGATTAAAACGACAACAACCTGAGTAATCATTATCGGCAATTTCACAACACCATGCTGAGTTTTCAATTGGATCTCAAACTTTATTCGGGAAGCGTGCATCTTAAGCAGCGCCTGAAACTCTGTCGACCATGTTTTTGCGTACCAATCCAAGTTCCTCTGTTTTTTAAAAGCTTCATATCTGAGGTCCCTTGTATATATATACTTTGTATGGATATGCGGCTCATCTTCATTTCATACGCCATTTTTCACACCGACCGAGCAGGATTTGTTCGGATTTGTTCCTTCACTGTCTGCTTAATTTCAAACGAGATAGCTTCTGTTTAATTTTCAGGATTGTGAATCCGTCAGCATGCATGATCCAAATTTGTTTTCTAAATGAATCCATTTTTGTGTTCGTAAGTTAAGGAACACAAATTCAGTTTTTTGTTTATTAATCCCATTGTTCCCAACTACACAGAAAAAAATAATGAATTTTAACAGGCGCGTAGAATTTCCCCTCGTTTAATTCTAAGCCAAAGCAAGCGTAAACAACGATATTGTTTGCAAGTTTTGAAATTCTTCCTTACAATAGACGCGATTTAGGCGATATCGAGCTTTAATTTACACGATATATCCCAGTATTTTCTGTCAAATCTAGCATTCCTTTTATGTGCATTAGATAACGCAGAAAATTCAATGCTTTCTTTTATCTGTGT
>JASCZW010020490.1:0-12181 GCA_034211315.2 Aedes japonicus | reverse complement strand
TCTTAAACGTAAAAGAGACAAACTGTACAAGAAATGGCGTAGAACTAATAGGCATATACTTTTGAATAGGTACAAAGAAGCACGTCACAGCTATTCTAAATTCGTTTTGAATATAGGTTAGGGAACGACTTAGTCAGGTGTGACTGTTTTAATCAGTTGTCAGTAAATAGGTCTATAACTCCTACATTTTCCAAATTATTTCACTTTTAACGAAACGAACAAAATCTCTATCTATAGGGCTAATGATTCGATGCATACATCATAATTGATTATAAATGTATTGCTATTATTTTGAAGATTTCAAATATTTCATTTAGAAAACCTTCAGTTTCCTACCTGATGAAAAAGTTCGCTCAAATTTAGCCTTTGTGTATTTTGCATTTGTTCGCGTGTACCGGGAAGAATTTCTTCATCAACTCCTTCTCACATCTAGACTTGTTGCTAGAATATGGTGATGAACATTGAGTTAAAATTTATTTCATATTTGGATGATCTGAAATCACAATTTATTTCATGTTTCTTCCAGTCATTTGAGGTTGATCTGTGCCTATAATTATATTGTCAATCATGTGGCACGATCATGTGCAATGAAAACATATGTTTCGGAGCTGACAAACAGTACTTAACAATCAATAATACCGCGCTGTTGAACGGCACCTACGGCATCACTGTTGCCTTTGCGAGAGTCCATGTTTCCTCTCTTCTTTGTTGACCATGGATAAAGCGCACCGGTATTGTAACGTGAAGCCTGCTATCTCTTACATTTGTTTGTTTTTAAACAAAACATCCCGTTTGCCGTCTGCTTTGTCTTACATTTCCGTGAGAGTAAATGAAAGAAGAAATACCCATTGCCAATCAATGACAAAGTAAAAGTTTGGTCGTGTACGTCTGTCTCATAACCTGCTAGGTTGATTGTTTTCGTGAGCGCATGGGTAAAACGGAGGAGCGGGTTGAGGAAATTGACTTTTGTGAACCGGTCTATTTCATTTTGACTTCGAACACATGCACGGAATCGCACTTATACAGTATTATTAGTTTATGTACAGATTGCGGAGCTGAAGAAAACATTTCGACATGAAGTTTTCATAAGGGCCAATGTCGCAAACGTAAACAATGGCTTCTGCCGCTAATTTCTCGAGAATGCTAACTTAATCATAGTGAATTACCACAATGATTGAACAGAAGAGGACTTTCCCTTTACAATAGAAGTGGTTGTTTACTTGAGCGAGTTTGCATTTTCAAGAAATTTGCGGAAGAAGCCATTGTTTACGTTTGCGACATTGGCCCTTATGAAAACTTCATGTCGATTTTCTTTGTCGGAAAGCAATCAGCATGCTCTAATTAGTCCCTGTAATTGGGAACTTCATTCCATGACTACATATAACATTTTCTGAGTATAAAACTCTTTAGTAAGGAAAGAGATTAACGTCTAAATATTGACAGTTTCTAATTATAGATTACATATAGCTTCATGAATATGTTCCACGTGCTGAACAAACTGCTTAAATCCCGTCCCGTCCCGTACCCTATTCAGAAGAAAATTAATTTGCATCAAAATAATAGCAGAGAATTATGGAAAGTTTTGAAATCCTTGTTTAAACCTAGTTATTATGATGTTGTTTGAGAAGGAAAGAATTTCTTATCACCATGAGGCTCTAGGAGTGGACAGCCATTTTTTTGCTAGAACAAGGTTGTAAAGAAAAAGAATTCTGTTTCTTCACAACCTTGTTGTAGCAAAAAAAAAAAATAGCGCACGGCAGGCTGTGAAAATTGAATACAAGTAGTTTTGGAAATTGAACGGAAGGCATTGTAAGGTAGTATTTCGAAACAAACACACAATCCTTTGCCAAGCATTCTCATGCGGAGTAGGTCAAGGCAGGAACGATTCAACCACCTTGACTGGCAAAATAATGTGCGCTTGATCGTGCACATACTACCGGTAGCTTCTTGTGTTTTTTGAAAATGGTTCTAACGAACTGTCTGTTCATACTTCCAAATCCTCTACATGGGAGAGAAACTATCTCCCGCTCATTGGGTTCTATTTTTACTAGGTTGCCTGGAAAGCCCCTTTAATATGAAACACGAAAAGATTTTTATTATTGCCAAATTTGGTTTTAGGGTATGTGTCCCTTGACTCTGGGCCTGGGCTTCAAATGGTGAGTTGACAACTTCTAAGGAGGGTGCGACCGACCTCCGGTCCTCACAAGTTCCTACCTCACGCCTCCTTGAGTCATATGATCACAAAAGACTGCCAGCTGAAACATGGAGACGCTGGTTGGCGTAGCCTGGGCAATGTTGTCAATCTGACAATAGCGACCCGACCAAAAGGGAACAAAAATATTTCAGTTTTGTAACAGAGTTTTCATAACAGAGGTTGTTAGAATTTAGATCGCGGATGTTGTTAAAATAACTGAAATTCTAACAAAACATCTTCTAGAGATAACAAAATTATAGCAAACTATGATATACATATAACATAAACGAAACAAACTTTATAACAATTTTGTTTCGATGTAACAAAATCATATCAGCGAGTGTTAAAATTGATTTACTTTCTTAACGCAGCTTGTGTCTCCCTGGGCATTTTATCATAATTTGTTATAAGTATGTTTTAAAATTATCCAGATGAAAATGTTTTAATCAAATTTATATCATAATCAGTTAGTCGTATAAAGGTTTGTTATAATTTTGTAATTTTTTTGTTATACGCTTCTGGTCGGGGAAGTGAGGGGGTGCGACCGGTAAATCATGTCATAATTTTCCATTATCATATCTTTCAGGTCTACCAGGTCATCAGGTATTATACAATAATTTAAAATTTAAAATTCATTTTTTTCTCATGGCATACATTGTCTAAATTTTCTGGCTCATAATGGATGTGGAAGTTTGTCTACAATTGCAACAAAACAGCAGTCGGCACAGATGTTATTTTCCCTTGACTATATATATTATCATATAGGACATTGTTTATTCACAACCATTGTCAATCTTTTGTATCATCATCATTATCATTTTTATCCTTATTGGTGTTTTGTTTTCGGGATTTATATTTTAACATTTTTTTTTAAAGTTTCTCCTAATAGGTTATATGTAGATACTTTTAATTATTATGTCTTATTCGTCCAATTATCATTAAGATTTAGAAGTATCTAGTTGAATAAAAGAAGCTGCAACGGAATCTATGGTAGGCTTTTGCACTTATTACCTAATGTATTTTTCAATTCCGGTTTGCAAATGGACCTTTTTTGAAATCTGAGCTGTTTGCCATTCGGATAGTGCCTGATGTTACAGTTCAATTTTTGACAGTACTGTATCATAACTCACAATATCATTATATTTGATGATATTGGTTTATTGATTTTACTTCTTAGATGATTTAAAAATTGCTTGTTGTTTTTTATGTCCATTTGTCTTTAACTCCCTTACACAGGAGCAATAATTACTAGGTCAGCAAAAATAAAAGCGTATTGCTGTTATAAAATCAACATCAAGCAACAAATAGTGACCATGGCAACAGTAAATTAAAATGTATAAATGTTATGCTTGTATGATTTAACAAACTTTTTTAGGATACCTCAAATCCTGCACTGTTTGAATTAGATTTGTAATAATGCCATCTGGGATTTTGGGAAATTGCTGCTATCGCTGAAAACAAACGAAAACGTGCAAAAGCGCGAAACCTCAGAACTCTACACTTTAACACCTTACAACACACTCTCTGATTTTTTTTTTGTTTTCTGTTATATGTGCCTGATCGGATGCTACCGTTCAAATGCCCTCGGCTCGTTTTCAATCTTGCATCTTTCAATTTCAAAGCCTGCCGTTGCCCTATACGGAACTAGCGCTTCACATGGAGATGAGCTTCTGCAAACTTCACGTTACAACATTTCTTACATTTCAGGTTCCACCAAAGAGAGATCATAAATAATAGATACTGAGTGATTGCATTATTTTTCATTAACATAAATATATACACTATTATATAAATATTTCATGGGAAAGGAAGGGATCATCAGGGCACCCAATTGAAGCACTCTGGATGGGGAGAGTGGGAATGCCGACTGCCCATTGCTAACAGTTTGTGAATAGAGGGTGGGCTCTTCTCCCCGCCTATTGGGGCATTCTCATGTTAGATAGCTTGCTCTTTTGACCAATTGTTCAATCTTGTTGTTGGAAGGAGATTCTTTATAACCCTGTGGATACGTATAAGTGATGTTGCCTATTGATCCACCCAACCCCTTTGTGGCCCTTCATACGATGGCATGATTAGGTGCAGTGGTTATTAAAGCTTGATCAAGTCTAACAGCGAGGAGAGCTCACTGCTGTCGGACTTAGTTGCCGTGCTACAATGGGTGGTAGTACATATCATACATCATACATCATACATGTGTCCCTTGACTCAGCCTATTATGCAACGATCGATTACGTTTTTTATTATAACTCATAATGTTTTTAAGCTGTAAGCGAGATTCAACTAACTAGAAATTAGAAGAAAAATTAGTATTTTCCATTTAATTCCAACTACCTTTGCTTATCTTCGACAGATACGCGTAGTTCGTCTACAATGTGTAGACTTCTTCAGTGTCTCGTACCAATAACTCGACAGAAGTCGTGTTATTAGTACGAGACACTGAAGAAGTCTACACATTGTGAGACGAAGATACGCGTATCTGGCGACGATAAGCAGGTAGTTGGAGATTAAATGGAAAATACTAATTTTTCTTCTAATTTCTAGTTACAGGTATTCCACTAAACAGCTCAAACCCTTTAAGATTCAAGTAGTTATACACCAGCTAAGATAAGTTTGATAAGACATTTGGTAGTATGTCATATATGTTTTATCAGCCATTCAATAATGAAAACATTAGCATTTACTTTACAATGACTTTGTTGCTTCGGTTTGTGTTTAGATGAGCCATTTGAATATGAACAACCGCCAACTCATGCATTCCCACTTGAAATTTTAATAATTACAACCTTTTTACTACGTTATTGATACAACAGGCCATAGTTGGGAACATACAAAAAATTATGTCCCCTGTTACGATGACGGTCACGTTTCGGACTCTTAATAGCAAACCCGTTTTTTTTCTAGAGTAGGCTTTAAGCTGAAATATTTGTTTATTTAGTTTCATGTTGCTTTTTGTGGTTTTAGGTTACTTACATTTATTGTCTTCTACGCTAACTGTCCGTCTAACTTGTAACAAACAAATTATAGCTGTTGTAAATGTGCCTTTATAAATAATGTAAATTAGGATCTAATATTTTTCATGGATGTACTAGTTACTTACGTTTAATTTAGCAACAAATTACACACTACAGCTTTTATAATTTTAGGTATTATTTGCAAATTATAGAATAACAAATTTTAGGTTAATCAATTTCAGGGATAGTAATCTACTGCTTGGCTTTATGGCTTTGTATAATGTGAAACAATAAAAGGTTCAATTTCTCTTCTCATTTCTCATGACGTTTCTTTCCTATGTCATTCGATAGAAGCAGTAGCGTTAGTCGGTAACGGGGGGGGGTCTTGAACCGTTGCGCACACACCCCGCCCGTATTGCTTGAAGTCCTGCCTTCAGCTATACTAGTTTGATCCAGCACGTCCAAGATCGCCAGTTTAGTTACCGGCCGATGATATACGCCTGCTCCTGTCTTCACGTCTGCGCTTCTTATTCGTCCATCTTTCCCTGGATACACTTTCACGATTACGCCTCGTTCCCAACTGTTTCTCCTAGCCTCGTCCACCACAATTACTAAATCTCCAACTCGTATTGGCTTCGCTTCACCGAACCATTTTGACTGCCGTGTGATAACCGGTAGATATTCGGTTATCCATCGACTCCAGAAACGGTCCAACATCACGCGAACATGATTCCAATTAGCACGAAGCGCTGATTTCACATCAACAGGATCCACCACCGGTTGACATATTCCAGTTGAGCTGAGAAGCAGGAAATGGTTCGGAGTGAGTGCTTCACTCTCGGCCGAGTCCAGCGGTAAATACGTAAGCGGTCTTGTGTTCACGATCGATTCAGCCTCCGTTATCACCGTAAGGAAGGTTTCTTCATCTGGATTCCTAGGAACCTCCATCGCGGTCAATGCTGACTTCACTGACCGCACCAGTCTTTCCCAAACGCCGCCCATGTGGGGGCGTACGGAGGATTCATCTTCCATTGCGTCGCTGCGTTCGTAAAAGTCGTAGCCAACTCTTGGTCCATATTCCGGATTTCTTCACGCAATTCCTTCCGCGCTCCTTGGAAGTTCAACCCTTGATCCGAATATATTTCCAACGGCGCACCACGGCGAGCTATAAATCGGCGTATGGCTAACTTACATGACTCCGTAGTCAACGTGAAGGCTACCTCTAGGTGAACAGCTCTTGTCGTGAGGCAAGTGAACAATGCCACCCATCGTTTAACATTGCTGCGTCCAATCCGTATTGTAACGGGCCCAAAATAGTCCAGACCGGTGAATGTGAATGCCCTGATGTAGGGTGTCAAGCGCGCTTCAGGAAGTGGACTCATTCGAGGTGGTTGTGGCACTGCTTTGCGCAGTTTACACAATCTACAAATCTTTGTTGCTTTCATAACGGTTACTCTGAGCTTCGGCACGTAGAATCGCTGTCTAAGTTCGTTCACGACGGTTTCGTTGTTAGCGTGGGAGAACCTTCGGTGGTATTCGTCGATGATCAGTATTGTGACGTAGTGTTCCTTCGGAAGAATCACTGGAAACTTTGCGTCTTCCGAAATCCCGATAGCTGCACCAATTCGACCATCTTTACGAATCAATCCATCAGCTGCAAGGAATGGGCACAGCTTGTAGATTGGGCTGCTCTTCTCGATTGGTTTTTGTGACTGCGCCGAATCCTTTTGCTCTGACTTCAGCGCAGAATATTCTTGCGAAAATGCCTCGAGTTGAACCAGTTTCAGTATCGTTTTCTCTGCTTCCTGCAACTCTTGGCTGGATAGGTTTACTGAATCCGGATACGGCAACATATTCTTCTTCTTCTGGCAATTAATTTGAAACCGTCGAACATATCCAATGGCTCGCACTAACCGTTCCCACTTAGAAAAACGCTCAAATTGAACTGTACCGCTGACGGAACACCGATGAACGGCTACTGTAGCCCGCATTTCCTCCGTAGTGCTCAATTCTCCTCCACGGCTTGGCCATTCTGATTCGTCCCGATAGAGAAATTCCGGCCCGCACAACCACCTTGCAGCTTCTGATGCATCAGGACCACTACCCCATTTTGTCGCTTCGTCAGCAACGTTCCATTTTGTAGGCACCTTTCTCCAATCTGTAACATCAGTTGACTCTAGAATTTCGCCGATTCTGAAAGCCACAAACTGATGAAAACTCCGTTGATCTGCTTTGAGCCAGGCTAACACGGTGTTTGAATCGCTCCACAGTATTTTTCTACGGATGGGAAGGGTGTGGCTCGATACAACCGTCTTCATCAATCTCGTTCCAAGAACCGCGGCCTGTAACTCTAATCTAGGCACGGAAAGCTGCTTGAGCGGCGCTACCTTCGTTTTAGATGAAACGAGACTACAACGTGTTGTTTTGCCGTGAATTACTCTGAAGTACGCTGCGGCAGCATACGCACCAAGCTTGCGTCCACAAAAACGTGGAGTTCTAAGGTTTCCAGTGACGCCACGTCATATCCTCGGAAATAACAACGATCAATACGAACTTGTCCTAAACTGTGTAGTGCCAAAACCCAACGCTTCCATGGCTCAAATAGCTCATCAGGTATTTTGTCATCCCATCCGATACCAGATCTCCAAACGTCTTGTATTAGGATTTTACCGTGTATGACGAAATGCGCTACCAATCCGAGAGGATCAAAGATGCTCATAACCAGGCTTAGCAACTGTCTCTTCGTAGGATAAACATTACCGTTAAGCAATTGCTTCAGGTCTTCACGAAACTGTATTGCGAACGTAAAAACGTCCTCCTTCGGCAACCAGATCATACCCAGAACTCGTTCAGCAGCATCTTCTTTTCCCATAACGAAGTTTTTCGTCGTTTCTTTCGATTCTTCACCGATTTGCTGCAACACGTCCGTACTGTTGGATAACCAATGTCGCAGTTCGAAACCAGCGCATTGATGTAATGCTTTTACTTCCATTGCGAGACCTACTGCTTCCTCGACGGTATCTACACTGTCGAGATAATCGTCGACGTAGTGGTTCTCGCACACCGCAGTTGCGGCCCTCGGAAACTGTGTTGATAGTTCAGATGCGTTGAGATTTTTTGCAAACTGTGCGGAGCTTGGCGAACAGGTTGCTCCAAATATGGCGACGTCCATTACAAACACATCCACTGGTTTGGACGTATTGTTTCGCCACAAGAATCGTTGTGCCTGACGATCTTCTGGCCTTATCAGAACCTGGTGGAACATCTCTTTAATATCGGCATTGATGGCCACCTCTCTCTGCCGAAATCGACTAAGGACTGTTGGTAGGGACTGCAGTAGGTCCGGCCCTTTAAGTAGAACAGAATTTAGTGAAACTCCTTTCACTGTTGCAGCAGCATCCCATACCACTCGAACTTTTTCCGGTTTTTTAGGGTTAGTCACCACTCCCAGTGGAAGGTACCACACTTGACTCGGTATGGTATCTTTAAGCTCCTGTTCCGTTGCCTTATGGGCATAACCTTTGATGAGATAATCCGCAATTGTGCTCCTCACCTTGTCGTACAAAACAGGATCTTTCGATAGCCGCTTTCGAGGCATTGTAGTCTTCTCTCCGCCATAGATTTGCTGTCAGGAAACTCTATGCAATCATATTTCCATAACAGACCAGTTTGAAACTTTCCAGACGTGGTTCGAACTGTCGTTGCTTCCATTATCTCGCGTGCTCGTTTTTCGTTCGGTGTTTCAGCAATGTTTGCATAAAACGCCAGCACCTTCAATCGTAAAGAATGATTTAACCAAATCATGAAGATCCTCATCCGTTGGCCGATTGCATATGTGCAGTATTCGGTGTGGCAGCTTGGAATCTAACTCTCCTGATTTCCCATATAGCAGCCAACCGAGCCGCGTTTTGGCAGCTACTGGTTGATCACCACGGCCTTCACGAAGTTTCAACGTTGTCTTCAGCTTCGTGTTGTCTAAACCAATTAATATTCCTGGAACAGCATTGTCATAGTTCGCAATAGGGAGGCCTTTCAGGTAGGAGAATTTCGATTGAAGTTCGTCGAAGTTAATGGTTTGATGCGGTAGATCTAGACTGGAAACTGTGTGCACACCCGTCATTGTGAAACGCTTGCCGTTACTACCGGAAATTTCCAGTTGCACTCTTCTTTGATTTCTCTTCGGTACGCTTTACACCATTGGTCCACTGCATACAGAGAGGAAACACTGCTCCGGTAACTCCGAGTTCCTTAGCTATAGAACTTTCCAACAACGTGGAATCGGATCCTCCGTCCAAAAAAGCAAAGGTATTTACCGATTTACCATTAGCGTGAAGGCAAACTGGCATGATGCGATAGAAGATTTTTTGATGCAAATGTTGATGAACCGTCACTACGCCTGTAGTGGAAGATGGTACGGAATTTTCGGAGTTACTTCCGCTTTGGGGGTTACCAGGGTGGAGGAATCTGTGATGATTTCCTTGGCAACCATCAGTCCCACAAAAGGGAGCCTTGCATGGCCACTTACCATGTGGGTATAAACATCGCTTACACAGATGTGCTTCTTGCACAGCTTTCCAACGTTCTGCGAGATTTTTCCCCTTAAAGGCAGAACATTCCTTCGGTTTATGACCCTGTACCTGACACACTGCGCACGGACGCATTTTAGGAGCTACCGATGGTTGTGATTCTACCGGACGTCTTTCTTTGTTGTTGCCTTTCTCGAATCGATGTTGGTCATTCTGGTCGGTTGTCTCCGAGCGAACGGAATTTACAAATGCCTTTCCTTTTTGTCGATCGAATTTGTTGCTCTCAGATACTCCACTGGATACACTGCTCGCCGCGTTGATTATCACGTTCATGTAGTTTGCAAACGTACGAAGATCCGCTACCGCTACTGACTGCTTGTGCAACGCCCATCCTAATTTAACGTTGGCTGGTAGTTTATCCACGAGTTCCTGAAGCAGAATTGGGTTGGCCAAATGCATTTCTTGTCCTGCTGATACTAGATGTGCACAAAGATTGCGCACCACTAACCCAAAGTTCACCAATGTGTCTAATTTTTCTGGTTTCGGTGTGGGAGTACTCCTAACGTCGTTTAACAAGGCATTTATGATGACATCCGGGCGACCATAGAGTGTATGTAAAGTTGACATAATATCACCCACGTTTGATGGGTGCAACAGAAAACTGTTCACTGCCCTTCTTGCTTCACCTTTTAAACTGCGTTGTAACCGGAGGAGATTCTCAGCTTCTGTATACCCACACATCTGCGTTGAAGTTTTGTAACTGCTCCAGAACAATGGCCACTCCGCCGGACTTCCACCAAATGGTGGGAGCTCTCTTGGGACCACATGACGAGCAGCTAGTTGTTGCGCGTTTGGTCCGATTTGTAAATCTGTCGGAGCAGGAGGACAGCCCGAGACATTCGGCAACGGTAACCCGAAGGAATTTGACCCCCCACCATAGATTGACGCCATTCGAGGATCCGAAGAGTACAAACATGATTGAAAAACTGGATTTTGGTTCATTTGAATATTGTCATGCTGTGATTGACCCGAGATCCCGCTCATACTAGATACTGGCAAGTGGTTAGATAAATTTGCTTGCAGTGGTAACGGTAATGGCATTTGATTAGCACCCGGGAAAAGGCAACTTGGTAGATAGCTGTGGTAAGCATCTTGTGTGTCATTTGCCCCAGAACTATTACTTACCACCGTCGCAGGTTGAGCATACCGACTTACAGAGCAAACGTTTTCTCCCAGACCTGTGTTGATACTGGTTCGACTAACCGAGATAGATGAAGGATTTCTCTGGTTTCGCTGCGAATAAAGCGGTTGACGGTTGTATGCATATTGTTCTCCTGTTGGACGGCTCTCCCAAGCCACACTTGTTGGTGTTGAGTGGTGTGTTGGAGGTAGCATACTAACGTTCGATGGGTGCTGCCATACCGATGGTATACCTCGTGATGGTAAACAAGACGCCATGGAAGTGTGCGATATCAGGGACCGGTATGACGATGTTGGTTGAACAGATTCTAGTACTGCTTGCTCTTGTTGGTATGGAAGTAATAACTGCTGCGATACAGATGAATGTCGATTCGATTGTATGGAACGTGCTGGTTGTGTGTTGATCTGTGGCAAGGAGAACGTAACGATCGACGCTGTTGTCGGTGAAATGACAAATATATTGTTTTCATCAACCGTCGTGGATGGAAATAACGAAGTATCCTGCATGCTAGCCGTTGTTTTGACCATTGTGCTTCCACTGCTCTCTTGCTGACTGATATCACATGTTGACCTCCGTTGAATTGCGGGCTGCTGTACCGATGTAGTTGCACTACTCGATAGACACAATGAGGTGACCGTAATCGACCCGGTCGGTTGTACATTGGATATGAGAGATGGAGATAAGTGAGTCGAAATTGCTTCGGCTGTCGCTGCTGTTGAAGGTAGTGGAACAGAAGTTGTGGTTTCCCGTTGTGATGTGAGTCCAGTGAGATTATTCCCAGATTTGGTACTCAGGGTCACTGCTGGGTTATGGATCATCCAATCCGTGACTTTTTCTGCTCCATGGTTGTACCGGCTACGTACGCTACCTGTATCAGCATCGTCATCTAGTTGGGTGTGTAAAAGCGCGTATTTCCTCTGAATATACTCCTTTTCTAAAGCACACATCTCCTTAATCGCCTTTTCCCTCCGCTCTCTTTCCAGTCGCAACGTCATTTCTTGCATATCTCGTTCATGCTTCTCCCGTTCCGCCTGCATCCTCTCCTGTATTTGCTTTTCCTCTGCTAGACGTTGAACTTCTAGTTGTATCCGTGCTTCGCGAACACTAGCTGATGTCGATACTATAGAACCAGGGGGTCAGTATTAACGCATGTTACACATCTAAAGCTTCTGTCCGCTTCTTCGATGCTATCGTTAACACCGACGCACATGAAGTGATACCAGCGATCGCATCCATCGCACTGGACCATCTTGCGATCGGCATGGTTCGGTTGATTGCACACAATGCATTGATTTAGGTGAGCTCCTTC
>JASCZW010020489.1:0-12185 GCA_034211315.2 Aedes japonicus | reverse complement strand
GATGCCTGTCATTGGTAGTATGTACCGATAAACCATCGTTTTGCCAATCTAAGGTTGTCTGAGAATCTTCCCAGTATAATTCAAGAGAGCGAGACAAATATCGATAAGGGAATATCTAGCGAGCGCGCGGTCGACAAATGAGTTCGAGCTTCTTCAGCGTACCTTAATACAAAGGGATGCCGCGAGTTGCCGTACTAGCGTCACGAACATGCCAGTTTTGAATGTTAATAATTTTCGATTATTTCAAATAGCCATTGACAAGTTTGATTCCAATATTTAAATTATTAGCTGAAGTTATTCGTCAATACGAAATGTCGCAAATACAAGATTTATAATCGCATTGTTTTTCAGAAAATTTACAACGCACAGTTATTTTCATGCAGACTTCATATTTGCGTAACGAATGAAACCAATTGCCACGAAGGCAGTAAAGATGTACATTCTCGACATTTCAGCCAGTACGATAAACGTGGAGCTGTGTAGTGGCGGTGAACGCGGTGTCGGCAACAGCAACGACTGATCGACGGTGCACATTCCAATGTGCTTGCTGTCGCCGACTGCGTTTCTACGCCACTACACAGCTCCACGACTGTCGAAACACTGAAGCAAAATGTCAAGGTGTACA
Source organism: Aedes japonicus (assembly GCA_034211315.2). Classification (NCBI taxonomy): domain Eukaryota; kingdom Metazoa; phylum Arthropoda; class Insecta; order Diptera; family Culicidae; genus Aedes; species Aedes japonicus. The sequence goes on along the minus strand of JASCZW010020489.1, from coordinate 11,560 downwards.
TCTTTTATAACCTTCGTGGCTGGTTGGGAGACGTTCGTTACGTAAATATGAAGTCTGCGCTAGGAAATAACTGTGCATTTGGTAAATTTACTCTGAAAAACCGGCATTATAAGACATCATCTTGTATTTGCGTTAATTTCAATAGTAGAATGCTCAAAAGCAATAGATTTAAATATTGGAATCAAAGCGTAGAAAATGTTCTGATCGATTGAGGCAACAATTTTGGAAATGAATCGAGGAATGACTTAGTTATTAACGTTCAAAACCTAAGCATATTTCGTGACGCTCCAAATTTTTGTACTCGCAACGTGTACCCCTGTATTAAAAACAAAGACGGAGTCCTACCCCAAGTAAAAAATTCAATTTTAAGGTACACTTGAAGAAGTTTTCAAGACTCATTTGATAAAACCACGCATAAAACTAGATATTCTACATAACATCGATAAAACAGCCATAAAACCCTCTTAAGTTCCAAAAGGCCCATACTACAGGAGGTTCTCAAGACTATTGCCCAAGGTTGGCTTAAAACTTGATAGTTTTATCGGTACATACTTGTAATGACATTCAAGACATACTTAAAACTATGATAAAACTACCACAAGTTATAATAGTTTTATGATTTTCCTCTTTAAGAACACTTCCAGTCCGTCACAAATATGATTCGAAGATTACATTTTTCAATTCGTTCTGCTGAATGGCGATTTTTTTTTGTTTATGGTTGAGTGGAAGCTACTATAATTCTCTTCCAAAGTGGATACGTATGTAAATTAATTGTTAAATTGACCATAAATGCATCTGTTTTTTGCTTGCGATTGATGAATTCTTCATACGACATTCAGTTTATTGGTGTTTAATAACATAAAAGTTCGAAAATTTTAATGCGCCTCTGAATTATTGCTAGAACATTGACTTATTTAAAAAATAAAAAATATAGTTGAAAAATTCAACAATTAGGTGACAAGGCTGATAAATTGTTAGATCTTGAATAAATTGTGTCTACAATCCATTTTATGTTTCAAAATGAATTTTAAACAGCATTGATTGTTCGTACCATTGGAAAAATTAGAGTTTTGTTGCATACTTATGAAAATGGCTACCGTTCCGAGGGAATCCAGAATAGCCACGCTCGCCATTTTTACAATGGTTTTATCTAAAACTACCATAAAACGCAAATAAAACCTATATTTCTTACACAAGACTAACAAGATTTTTTTGAGGAGTGCGATAAGTTCATCTTTATTTGTTCTATCTTGAAAAAGATGAGTTACGCTTGAATAAAACTTGTTTGAATTGCTCAAGGTAAACAAGTCTCTCGTAAGATAGCCATAAAATCAGCGTGAAAAAGGCACATCATAAACAAAGAAAACGTGACGGTGCAAATCAAAAGTGCCTATGCATAATTGTTGTTCTTAGTCATAATAACAGCTTATAATATAATATTTTTAATCACCAGCGTTAGTCGATAAAAAAAAACAAAAACAAAAAGAAAATTTAACTTTAATATTCTAACAATGCTTTTGGGAAGAATAACAATATATATTGCCTGGAAGGCGGAAACATCAGTTGAGTGAAAAATGATTTTTCCTCTTGATCTATATGCTATAGCTATAGGTTTATGAACCTAACGTCGGATGAAGTGCGCTGTGTAGTAGATAACAGAGCAATTCCAACGCACCACCTCCTCCACCTAACGGTGGTGGACATACGATAACGCATGGCGATAATCCACTGCCTGGGACGTTAGGTTTAATTTGCACAACTGGCATAAAATCAATAATCATGAGTTATGATTCTCGTACACATTGCACCATTTAATTTGATTCGTTACAAAAAAATAGCACGCATAACGCATAGACCCTTCTGATAAGTAAGTCTCAGTCGGCTGCGATTCCACTGGAATCTAGCGATGGAAAAAATAGGCCGTTGGTGGCTGAGATGAAGGAGTATTCAATATATTGGATAGGTTTTTATTGAATTTCCGCTTGAACGATCCACTATTTTATATTTTCTTTCACCTATGGGCGTCCATTGTCCAGTTTGTTTATTTTTCACATAATGTTCTTTCTCAAGAGTGTGTGCTCTTACTCGAAACCAAATGGTTCTAAGAGCGTTTTATGGCAGCATTTTCAAGATACATTCACCTTAAAGAAGAATGTTATAAAACTTTCTCAAAACTTTTATCAGGTTTTATGAAAGTTACAAAACGATGTCTTGAGAGGGGACTCAAGTATCTTATAAAATTACTTATAAGGTGAATTACACTTATAAATGATGTAGTTTTATGGAGGTTTCTTCAAGTGTTCTTTAATCACTCTTAAGAACTGTTAATCAATTAAAACCACCTTAACTTGGAAAATGCCCTGATAAAACCAGATGATCTCCATAATGCTTTGATAAAACTACCATAAAACATGAATAAAACCAATTTGCATTTGAATTGTTACTTGGGACGTCAATAATGGATATCACGAGTGATAATATCCTTGTTGCACGTGAACACGATGGGACTCAAAAACAAATATGAATCAATTATTTGTTCTTTTGGATGTATTGTTAAACCAAAACTTAAAACGCAAAATAATAAATAATGACACACATAAAGTCACATTCTAGCTGCTACATTCCCAACACCTTCTAAAATATACTTGGTAATCCCAAATCTCAGTCCGTGAAGCGTTGAAAAATAGCCACTAGACCGAAAATTAGTATTTCAAAGCCTTAAATGTACCCTACTATTCTTGTTAACATAATGTTAAACTATTTCAAAAAGTTTGCTCACAACACAGCATTTACTATCAATGTGAACTCAATGATAACAAAGCTCGTTTATTTTTACTTGTTCATTTATTTGGTAGGTTCAATCGTTTAAGCTTTAAGAAGCCGATAATTTATTGTGTATTTGATAACATAAGTGACTTTAATATTTGTTAAAAGTCCTCGCGATTAACCCGAGGTTGAAAGAGGTGAAATTTTTTGGGGATGGAGTGGAGAAAGGAACATGGATTTTCCATTTGTGTTCGGCCGGTTGTTGTTACCAATGTTGTACATTTTCTTGACGGTTATAAGACTATGACCATCATCTTCTCACGATCGTTACAACTCACTATACTATGTCACTGACATAGAGTTTGATCTCATTTGGTTGATCTTTTGTGACAAAAACTTACATGATTGCCGGAGAATGTAATATTAAGAGAGTAGAAAAATCAATCATTGTGATAAAATTCACAAATTATTTTTAGTATAATAGGTGCTAAACTCTGTGCATACTGAAAACTATTGCTCTTTACGTTGTCATTTTAAAAATAACCATTATAATTATTGCAGTTATTCACATGTTGATATTGATGAGAAGTTTTAGAGGAACAGGGTCTTCTTCAAACACACACTGGTAGAACGAGACACTCAGTACCCTCCGTGTTGCGTGCCTCCGAGACAAGAGACGCTACCAGAGGTCAAAAACCGAAGCAGAGAGAGAAGAGCTAGAGTTGCTTTCAAACGGGAGATCAATATTAGTAAATCGATCTGCTTTAAACAGCTGTGCCGAGAAGCTGATACCAACCCTTGAGGCAACACTTATCGGATAGATCAAAGGTCTACCGACACCGAGTTAAATGTGCCCGATCATATTTAACCGGAAAAACCACCCGTATATATATGCCAGTGTGAGCGTGGACAAAGAAAATGTGACGAGACGAAATATGTGGGATACTGTCGACAGAATAGTCACAGGTATTCTAAAGTAATGTCAGACGTGCGGAGAGAGGACAACGTGCTTGACATCGGGTCATCGGGGCGCCTATGAATCGGAAGTCATTGCCCAACCGAAATCGTCGGCACTCGATTCGTCATGCAATTGGAGAAAGACGAGGAAGTATTACGGCAAGGTAATATTCTTTCATGGTTGCTGTTTAACATTGGTTTGGAGGGTGTGATTTAAAGAACGGAGTTACATTACAAGCTATATTACGTGATATAGAGTATCTTGATATCAGCATCTATACATCTAGTTTTCACTGGAAATAACGTGCATGGCATTTGATATCAAAATACTCTATATTACCTAATATAGGTTGTAGTGCGAAGGGGTATTAGACACGAGAGGTACAATTTTCGAGAAGTCCAACGACATTAATATCGCAACTTTGAGATTTTGTTATGTTTGTTTGATTGTTTTAGGAGGCACTTTAACCTTTAGGTCATTCTTCCCTTTCCAATTTGATATGATGGTGGAAAAGTACACCAGGATTAAAGCCAAAGCTTGCTGGATGGGAAAGTCATTAATGCTTCATATACAAAATACACGAAAGGAAGAGGTTAGCATCTCAAGCCGAGTTCTCATCAACGGTGATGAAATGGAGGTGGTAGACGAATTCGCTATTCGACCAACGAACAGAGAATCAAATCGACCATGTTCTAATCGACGGGAAATTCTTCTCCGATATCTTCAACGTTCGCACTTACAGCAGTGCGAATAAAGACTCGGACCACTACCTAGTTGCAGTATGTATGCGCTCAAAACTCTCGACGGTGTACAACACGCGTCGAATTCGGACGTCACGACCTAACATTGAGCTACTACGGGAAATCGGAGTTGCCCAGGAATACGCACAACATCTAGAAGCAGCCCTACCAACGGAAGAGCAGTTTGGCGCTGCTACTCTTGAGGATGGCTGGAGAAATATTCGAACCGCCATTGGTAGCACTGCAACAGTGACACTAAATACTTCTGCACCGACTCGAAAAAATAACTGGTTTGATGGCAAGCAGTTAGTAGAGGAGAAGAATGCAGCAAGGGCGAGAATGCTGCAACACCGTACGAGAGCGAATGTGGAACGGTATAGACAGGTATGGAACAGACAAAATTCTATTCTTCGAAGGAAAAGGCGCCAGAGGGAAGATCGAGACCGCGAAGCAATGGATGCACTGTACCATGCTAACGACACACGCAAATTCTATGAGAAGTTGAACAGCTTGCGCAAAGGCTACGTACCACAAGCCGATATGTGCAGAGACCTGGAAGGCAACATTCTCACAGGAGAGTGTGAGGTAATTGAAATGTGGAAGCAGTAGTTCGACGAGCACCTGGACGGTAATGTTACACCGAACGAAAGTGGCACGGTAATAAATCTAGGAACACGCGCAGCAGATGACAGAATCCCGACCCAACCCTTCAGGAAGTTGAGGAGAAAATTGGTCGGTTAAAAAACAACAAAGCCACTGGTGTTGACCAACTCCCAAGCGAACAATTTGAATACGGTGGTGAAGCACTACCCAGAGCGCCTCACTGGGTAATTACCAAGATATGGGAGGAGGAATGTTTACCGGAGGATTGGATGGAGGGAATAGTGTTTCCCATCTATAAAAAGGGCGACAAGCTGGATTGCTGCAATTATCGTGCGATCACGATACTGAGCGCTGCCTACAAGTTGCTCTCCCAAATGTTATGCCGCCGCTTCTCACCAATTGCAAAGGAGTTCGTGGGGCAATACCAAGCGGCATTCATGGGTGCCCGCGCTACTACGGACCAGATTTTCGCGATTTGGCAAGTGCTGCAGAAATATCGTGAATACAACGTGCCCACACATCATCTTTTCATCGATTTCAAATCAGCGTATGATAGAATCGATCGATACCAGCTATGGCAAATCATGCATGAATATAGATATCCGGAAAAACTGACGCGGTTGGTCAAAGCAACGATGGATCGAGTGATGTGTGTCGTCCGAGTATCAGGGATGCTCTCGAGTCCCTTCAAATCTCGGAAAGGGTTACGGCAAGGCGATGGATTGTCGTATTTGTTGTTTAACATTGCACTGGAGGGTGTGATTCGAAAAGCTGGGATAGACACGAGTGGCACGATCTTCAGGAAGTCTGTCCAACTATTTGGCTTCACCGACGACGTTGATATCGTAACACGTAACTTTGAGACGATGGCGGACACGTACATCAGACTTAAGACTGAAGCTGGTAGGATTGGACTTGTGATTAATGCGTTGAAAACAAAATACATGAAGGGGGTACTGCCTTTCAAAATAGCGCTCCGCTCAATTTTAACTGCTCCTATTCTACTAGAAAATGAGAAGAAAAATTAGTAATTTCCATTTAATTCCAACTACCTTTATTGCTTATCCTGACCGATACGCATATTTTAGTATTTTTATCTTGACGTAGGACAACAAACTTGTATTCTATACTTGGGTACAACTTAAAAAAAATATCTTTTGCGACCGTCACTAAATGCGGTCAGGTTTTGAGCGTTAATATCTCAGTCGTTTCTCCATACATTTTTAAAATGTTTACCCCAATCGATCGGAAATATCTCTACGCGACGATTCCAAAAATGAAAGCTATTGATTTTTAGCACATCACATAAGTGAAGGATATTTAAGGGGGACACCTTTCGGGCAGTCTTGAAAATATTGTATCAGCGTTCGGCTAAGCACCGTCAAGTCGTTCAGCACACTCTACTGTCTAGCAACATGTCTGGCCGTGGCAAAATTGCAGTCGGAAGAATGAAGCGGAAGCTTAAGAAAAGTGGAAAAACGGCTCGAAACGCGACTCAGATGACCAAAATGTGGAACAAATGTGCCAAGGAAGTTGACTCCGGAGGTGTGCAGCGTTTGATTGGAGGAATAAAGAAGAAAGTGCAAATTTTCATCAGAAACGAAGGGAAATGATTTGTATTGATATTTTTTCCTTAAAGAAGAGTAAATTATCTTTGTTTTGATATTTTAAACTTTTTTGCACGTCAATCCGGTACCGAGATAAAGATGATTTTATTATGCCGGATTCTAAATGGACATACACTGATAGGCAAAATAAAGTGCCCACCTCTTCGTTTTTTCATTTTCTCTCATTTACTTGGTTCAAATTAAAGTAAACACAGTGAAGTTTTTTTACTTATTTTATTTTTTATATTGTTTTTAAGTTTCACTTATGGAATACTGAGAAAAAGGAGTTTTACTTAAAGAAAAAAAAATCAATTTGCGTTGAATAAAAAACAGTGACAAAATAAAATGCCCACTCCAAAAATCGATATGTTTTCGATAAGTTTCATTGGAAGACCCCTGGATTGTTTATGTTTTGATATTTTGACATGTTTTGAAGCAAACGGCTCAACCTGGCGCATTTGTATACTTGATCGCATTTGATTCAATTGAAAAAAAAAATGGAGAACGCAGTGCTTTCGAAATCAATTCCCTTGTGTATCCGAAAATTGGTCGTTCGTGATGTGCAAAACGGTGAATCGCACCGGGCTGTCGCTAAAAAGTACAGTATCAGTAAGGCAGCGGTTGGCAAAATTCTTCTGAAGCTTAAAACGTTTGGATCAGTGGTGGATCGCCCTGGCAGAGGCAGGAAGCGGAAAACGGATGCGAGAACGGACACCAAGATCATGCGCGAAATCAAGAAGAACCCGAAGGTAACTGTCCGCGAGATCCAGGAAACCCTTCAGTTATCAGTTTCCGGTCGAACTGTTCGTCGCCGTCTCGTAGCACAGGGGTTGAATAGCAAACTTGCCCGGAAGCGCCTATTTATCAGCAAGGCAAACAAAGCCAAACGGCTTAAGTTTGCTAAGCAGCATGCTGATAAGCCCCTAGAGTTCTGGAAAACAATTCTCTGGACGGACGAATAAAAATTCGAGCTGTTTAACTGAAAGCGGCGGGTTCGTGTTTGGTGCAGATCGGGAGAGGAGCTTCAGGAGCGCCACATCCAAGGCACGATGAAGCATGGAAAAGGAAATGTGATGGTCGGGGGGTCTTTTTCGTGGGGTTGGAGTGGGAAGCACTGTGAAAATCGATGAGATAATGACGGCAGATTCTTACATCAACATCCTGCGAGAAAATCTGGAGGTTTCGCTGATCCAGACGGGCCTTGAAGAGAAGTTCGTATTCCAGCAGGACAACGACCCGAAACATACTGCCAAGAAGACCAAGTCTTTCTTCCGGTCTTGTCGGATCAAACCGGTGGAATGGCCTTCACAAAGCGTGGACCTCAATCCCATCGAGAATTTGTGGGCGATTTACAAAACTGGTGTTACCAATAAAAATAACAGGGTTGTTACGGCAGCGCGGATTTCGCGAATTTCGCGGATTTCGCGATTTTCGCGGATTTGGCGCGGATTTGTTCATAAAATTCGTTCTGGCGCGGATTTGGCGCGGATTCGTTCAACACCATATTGATATACTCACACAGAAACAAAAGCGTTCACGAAAATGAAAACGGACCGTGAACTAGTTCACTTTTTCAGGATTTTTACCTAAAAACGTGATTTAGTTCATGATTACGTGATTCAGTTCACGGTGTATTTTTGCTTGTTCTCGAATTCATGACTGCAGTTCACGGATCCTGGAGAAAGGAATACTTTGGATGATCCATGTGGTCATGAAAAATATTTCTTTTTATGCAGCAGGAACTGATGGAAGCGCCCTGAAGATGATTGCTCCGAATGACCTAAAACGATCTTCCCTGACTCGTCAGAAAATGACTCATTTGGTAAACGAAGCAATCGGACCCTTTTTCAAGGGCCTGTTTTTGGAAGACATCAAAGGTCAGACGACGACGAATATGAAGCGAGTAATAAACAAAAATAATTGGCTATACTACTGAGTACTTCTCAAAGAGGCTCCGAAAAATTAGCATCTTCCACCTGAGAAGCGTATTCCTTGGAAAAGCCACTGCGAACGTGTTGCTGGAGAAAATTCAAAAAGCACTTACCGATAATCACATTAGTACCGATCGTTTAGTTATGGCTGGTCACAATGGTCCAAACGTCAATAAATCGCTGTCTTGGAAATTCAACAATCAGTTGATTGCTGATCGTGGTTTCGGGATGATCAACAATGGAACCTGTGTGGTTCACATTATTCACAACGCATTCAGGTAAATTAAAGGTTTAATTTTGTTTAAATCATAAGAAACATCAGTAAACAATGATAATTTTTCAAAACTAATAGTTCATCCATCCAAACTAACAGTTTCGACAGATAATGGGCCGTATGAATAAAGAGTATACTTTTACTTTCACTCATGCATTTCTTATGAGTGAAAGTACAGTATACTCTATTATTCATACGGCCCAATATTATAGTTTGGTGACAACTACATGAAACCGGAAATTCTCTTTTGAAATGAACTGCGATCATGTGAAATCTGCTATTGAATTAGTTCTGAGGAACTCCATTTTTATTGTCTTTTTGGGGAATACAAAGCTAGATAAAAGTAAAATTTCAAGAATTTCCAAGAAATTCGGATCATCATTTAATGATAATTAAGATGAGAACTCCAAAGCAAATGAAAAGAGACAGCCTAGGAATTTCGAATGAATAATTCTAGAAGTTTCCAGGAATAACTCCATGAGGATTAATATCCAACCGAAGAATTATTTCTTGAAAATACGAAGTTTAATACCTAAGAATTCTAAATGGACTCAGGGACTTAAATTCTAAACTATTAAAAATCTAAGAAAGCATTTTATTATTTGTTTGCTAGTAGATATGTATTATAACCTTCATTTTTTTAGGGCTGCTATCAAACAGTTTGGATATGTTGTTTCTGATTTGGCAAAGTATCTGTACTTTGTCGTTCCGTCGAAGTGGGAAGAATTCAAAGAAAGCTGCATCACCAAGCCTAAACGTTTCCAAAAGCATGTTGAAACCCGGTGGGCAACTCTCGGACCTGCTGCAGAAGTGGTTCTTTCAAACTACAACCACTTAGTTTCTTTGAAAAAGAAATTGCAAGGGCTGGCAAAACGGAGCTTTTATGAAGAAGAGGTTTTACTGCTGCCAGATATCAAAGAGCAGGTTCTTTTTGTGATTGAATCAGCAGGAGAAACGGAAAAGTTGCTTAAGTATCTCGAAACGAATGAGTTTATTCTTTTCGATATTTATGATAGGATTCTTGCATTTTTGGTCACTTTGATGTCAAGAGTTTACGATCCAAAACAGATAACGGAAGCCATCAACAACAAAATGCTAATGGAAGAACATTTTCTTAAGGATACGGATGTAATTATTTACAAATCCATTCTTGACGCTGCAGGAAATCAACTCAATAAGCATTTTAAAGACCACACTAAGGCTTTCGTTTCGTATTTGTTTTCCAAAGATGTTCCGAATGAATTTGTTAGACTAGTCAGCAACTTCAAGGTTGGAAGGATCATAAATAAGAAATCGTCCACTTAGTCGATGTTATTGATTTTAAATTAAACAAATCTAAAATTCACGAAGAGCTAGTACTTGCAAGTGTCAAGTTGTCAACTAAAACGTTTGAACAGAAACAGATTTGGAAGTACTTGTTTTTTATTCCAGGACGATTCTCTGAAATGAGAACATTGCTCAACATTGTAACTTGCGTATCTCATTCTAATGCAGAGGTCGAGCAAATTTTCACTATCTAAGCATGTGTTACCGGAAAACCGAACTAGGCTCAGTGAACATCAGTTTAATAATCGTTAAAAATATTTTGAGTGGCATGCATTTTTTTGAGAATGATATAACCAAATTTGTTGTTTCAAAGGACTTGATTTTGAAGGCGAAATTTGCGAGGCAATCTTACGAATCCAAACAGAAACAAAAGAAAGATTTTGAATTAGTGAAGGCACAAAAAATAAGGAAAAAGCAAAGAAGGAAGCAAGGCCCCAGATCAAAAAGCAAGAAGAAGTTGTAGGAATGAAAAGGAAGCTAAAGAAGATATTTTTGATTTGATGGAAAAAGAAATCAGAGCTATGACATCCAATAATCCAGAAACATCATTCCTGAAAGTTCTTTTGAAACAAAAAGATAACATCCAGCAGCAGGAACAATTAGAAAGGGAAAAAATAAGCTCATATGAAGGCTATTGAGAACAATTAAATGTTATGACGTATATGTTAAATAAATACGTACCTATCTTGATACACCATTGACAAAATATGGATCATTCTCTTTGACATACTTTACATATCGGTTGTGTTCGAGTGCTTTCATCACTCACTCAAACGTCCTGTGCTCCTTCAGGGGTGGACTTGGCCAGCGTGGATCACATCTTGGGTCATTGGTTGTTTTTTTCTGGACATTTTTATTAAGTTGGTTATCGGTCAATTTATTTGACTTAGCTCATCGTGACTTATGTTTCCCTCTTTACAGAATTTATTTCACACTGAAGTTTTCAATTACATTCCTGTTTTGAACAATGCATCTAATTGGTTCAAAAACGCAGACAATCTTATGGCTGGGTTTTTCTGAAGGAAATTAATCAAAAATCTACTTTTATCGTGGCAGTATTTGTAGCATACTGCCAAAAATGAGTGATGAATGTTATTGTTTACCCCTTGTTTGAAATAGGTTCGCCTACTGATGAAGCCGTTCCCCATCCTATATATTTCGTGTGTGGATTGGATTTGAAGGCGCGGATTTGATTTTGAACTCGCGCGGATTTGGCGCGGATTTGATTTTGAACTCACGCGGATTTGGCGCGGATTTATTTTCAGACTTCTCGTAACAACCCTGAAATAACTATTTTGAAGCCCTGGAGCGCGCCTGGGAAGAGCTAGATCCACAGCACCAAAAGAAACTGGTCG
>JASCZW010020488.1:0-12185 GCA_034211315.2 Aedes japonicus | reverse complement strand
CGAATTGCATCGATTTGGTCATTGAGTAATCAGTCGACGTTGATGAGACATGTTGTAGCGTGCGTGTGCCCTGCTTCTAAAGACTCAGAATTGAAATTTAGTGTTTTTTTTTTGTATTGTTTCAGATAATGAAACGGTTTATTCATATTTTACAATGCTCATCACGTTCCTTGACGCATAGATATGATAGTTAAAATATGAACTTGACTTTTTTATGCATTTCAATTGTGCTGAAATAAAGATTTTTAATTAAAGAAAATACAATGATTTGATGTTTTATATTTAACTACTCGGATCAAAATATGCTCAAAGTATGATACAATGGTAGATTTTATCTCAAGTTCTGAAGCTGGCAACAAATCATTTACCTTGAAAGCATGTTATGGGCTCACTTCAGATATGAACACGAGTTTCTATGGATACGGCAGCTTGAAGGCGTTGTAATTCAGGTGGACATTTTAATTTTGGTAAAGTACGAGTAAATAATAACCACACAATGTGAGGCGAGACCTAACGGGAGTAGAGATTCCCACGTTGTGTGAGCTCCTCAGGCTGTGGCAACGGGCCCCAAAGTGGATTGACGCATCCGCGCAGTTAGGTGGAGCAAAGGCAAACCCTGAAGTAGCGAAAGCGGCCTATGAAGAAATTGTCTCCACATATGAACCCGAACCTGTTGTTTACGGATGGTTCGTTAATAGAGGAAGAGGTTGGTTACAGGGTATCTGGGAGGGTCATAAGCCGCTGCGGTATGTTATCCGACATCTGCGGTATGTTATCCGCATCTTTTCAGCTGAGTCCTACGCACTCGGCAGGCATGCTAGTTGCCAAATGGGACCAATCAGACTGTTGTGTTCTCTGACCCCACGAGTTGTCTATCTGCGCTTGAGCATCGACAAGTGGGACACTCATGGCTGTTAGAAGTGCAACAGTTTGCTAACGTAACCTTTGTCTGGTACCTGGATACACAAGTATACCTAGTGATGGGGATGCTGATAAACTGGCAAACCAGGGTCGTCATGCTCAGCTGGGAGATCTACTGGGAAAAAAGCGGAAATATCAAGTTAGAGGGAATGGGAGCACGCTATTGCGCTTAGATGCTTGCGGTCCAAATGCCGCCTCGACTGACGTAAAACGTCTACAGCAGACGTACAGTTTGAAGAGACGGTAATAGAAAGAAACACTACGCTATTTTGACCTAGACTAAGTCTATTGGCTAGGGTAGAGGTCAAATGAAGATTTGAAAATAGCGATCATCACGAACATTTGAAACACTTTGAACGCTAATAACTTGATCATTTCTCGATAGATTTTCTAAATTGAAGCTTCAATCAGTGGGACGTTTTTGGGACAGCCTAAAGATTTGTTAAGAGCAAATAATAGTTATAATAATGGGACATACTGTATAAATTCATACATCGGTGAAAAAAAAAACATTCTATTAATAACAGTGGAAATGCATTAAACACTAAGTTGTGAGCACACATAAAACTAATTGTGAAAGCAAGTAAATAAAAGCGTTAGGAAAGCAAAAGAAGGTTCTGTCAAAGCATTACAAGTTAAACAGAGAAATAAGGATAGTAAGTAGAAAGAAGTAGGAAGTAAGGTTTAAGAGGGGTGAGGTGTGGTTCAAATTTTGTAAATTTTAGTGTTACGTAATTTATGCACTCCTTATAGCTTATCGGTAGTATCAAATTTTGGTTTTATAAAGGTTCTGGAACATTAACGTGTTGGTTGGTAAATGACTGGACAATGCACACCATTGGTTCTTTGCGTACCTACAGATATAGAATAGATCCTACCTCGATCTTGTCCAGTAACTCCTGTCCCTACTTCTCCGTGATGTCGACTGGGGTCTATGTTACAAATAATGCAGAAGTTAATACGGACCGGAACAATCGGCAAAGACCTAGGCGACGAAATGCGATTGAAACTCGAAACATGGAACTGCAAACTCTCTGCTTCCCTGGCTGCGCTAGGGTAATCTACGACGAACTTCAACCACGTAACTTTGAAGTCGTAGCACTGCAAGAGATTTCCTAGACAGGACAGAGGGTATGGAAAAGCGAGCATCGAGCGACTAGTTTTTACCAGAGCTGTGGTGCTACAAACACCGGCTTTGTGGTGCTGAGCATAATGCGTCAACATGCGATTGGATGATTTCCGATCAAAGCGAGAATGTGCAAGCTGAGGATCTAGGGTCGTTTCTTCAACTGCAGCATCATCAACGTACACTGCCCACACGAAGGGAGACCCGATCACGAAAAAGAAGTGCTCTACGCGCAGCTAGAGCAAGTGTATGATGGCTGCCCACAGCGGGACGTAATAGTTGTCATTGGCGACATGAATGCTCAGGTAGGACGTCAGGCAATGTACAGACCGGTAATAGGCCTAACAGCCTGCATACCGTACCGTACGATAACCGCCAACGATGTGGGAATTTTGCGGCCTCCTGTTGTTTAGTAGTCCGAATTACCTTCTACCCCCGTAAAGACATACACAAAGCCACTTGGAGATCACCTGGCCAACGAATAGAGAATCAAATCGACCATGCTCTAATGTACGGGAAATTCTTCTCCAATATCATCAATGTCCGCACTTACCGCTGCGCGAATTAGACTCAGACCACTACCTAGTTGCACCATGTATGCGCTCAAAACTCTCAATGGTGTACAACGCGCACCGAATTCGGACGCCACGACCCAACATTGAGCTACTCGCGAACCCGGAGTTGCCCAGGAATACGAGCAGCTTTGCGCAGCTACACTCGAGGATGGCTGGAGAGATATTCGAGCCGCCATTGGTAGCACTGCAAAAGTGACACTAGGTACTTCTGCACTATTCAGTCCGCAATACAACGAACCGAAAAAAGGCAAACATCCGCAGCAGTAGCTTCGCCTCCATCGTCCATAACATCGAGAATGAGAACAGCGACTACAACAATACATTAAAAACACGCCTATTTAGTTTGCCATTACCCCTCCTTCATCATTGACTTGCGCATCATCTGACTTGCGCTCTTATTGCGCTGCAAAAAGATAATGAAAAAAAAAATTGTATGGTGAATCCTGCAAATCTGCTTTCAAGCGGCGGTAGACGGTAGAAGATTATCTGATAAAAAAAACATTGCAGGCCGCATTGAAAAATACTGATCGCTTGGTAGTTCTCACATTCCAATTGGTCACCCTTTATGTAGATTAGACATATAACTCCCTCTTTTCACTCCTCTGGTAGCTGCTCAGTATCTTACATCCTGCCTATCATTCAATGCAGGTATATCATCAGCTTATCCTGGCACATTTCTATGAGTTTCGCTCCGATACTATCCTTCTCAGCTGCCTTGTTGTTGGCAAGTCTCCTCGACCGATATACCTATGAAACCAATTCTCCTGAATCCTGCTATCTCACCTATATGCGCAATTTAGACATTCATCGTAATGTCGATTCCACCTTTCAATCATCAGACGTTCATCTATCAAGGGACCTTCGTCCTTGTTCCAGCACATTTTGGCTCGCGAGGAATCTGTTGAGTTTCTTTTAAAATTGTCGTGTTTTTTGAGAACGACACACACATATAAAAAAGAAACATTGAATTTTCTGCGCCATCTTATGCACACAAAGGGAATGCTAGATTTGGAATATTTCATGAAATTTTAGCCAGTTAACGCCTGAATCTTGTTTGTTGTGTGAAAGATTGCAAACATTGTTGTATGGCGCATGATAGATTGCAAACAATTTCGTTGTTTACGCCTCCTTTGGCTTGGAATTAAACGAGGGAAAATTTTACTAGCCTGTTAAAATTAATTATTTTTTCTGTGCAGCTTTTAAATAAAACCATCAAACTCTCCTCATCGAACCAGTCATTCCGGCGAATTCTGTCTACAAACCATATGCGTCATCCTATTGCGTTGTTGATGACTGCTTTATCAGTCCTCAACTCAAGAGGAGCGTCGTACAGCTCTTCCTCATCCGCCAACACTGCTCGTACCCGGTTACGACTTCAGGTAGCTTCAGCCGTTCCAGATCTTTTTTTGCCTTTCAAATCAAACAAGGTTTCGAATGGAAAAGCCATGCATAATTAACTAGGTTGAAAGCGGAAAATTTCAACCATATTCCAACACATTCAATCAGTTTACCGTGCTCTGCAACCAACAACTAACTGGTTCCCAGGAATGGCCTCTGTCGGCGAAATTACCCATCGCATTCTTCGAGCCTATTTCGATCTGTTCAATGAGGAAGCTCTCTACCGACTGCATGGACCGGCTGTGTTCCGATCGCTGCTGGATTTTCTGACCAAATTCCTCTATATTACGGGAATGGAAGTTTTCCGACCGGATTACCAATGGAATCGGAGGACAACCTCGACCGCAACAGTTGCCTCATACCTACAGTTGCCATACTTCACGGCACCCATGTTCCTTGCATTGCGATATGGCGAATACATACTGCTAGCCAGGTGTTACATACCAGGCTTAGATCCGAATTCAAGCACAGGATTCTACATTACGACCTTTTATCATGTATTATGTTTTTCTATTGCCACGGCTGGCATTCTGGCTGCTGATGTGACATTCATGATCATCGTGGTACATGCCATCGGTATGGTTCGGGTGCTGAAAAATGCATTGAATGAACTCGATGAAATTCTTCTGAGGGAGAATCCATACCAAGAGAGAGTTATCAGGAAATTGAAGTTGATCTTCGAAATTCATCAGGAATTCATAGAGTGAGTTCGTGAGGATTGGTGAGGTATTATTCACTTAGAAGTATTTTTGTTTCAGGTATGAGGAAAATTTCGATGCAGCTTACAAGGTTATGATTTTCGCACAAATTACTTCATCGGTTTTCAGTTTAGTTTTGAGTCTTTTGTATTCTATATGACCCAAAAATACTTATAACGCTCTGATTTGTATGGTTGCCTTGTTTCAACTCCTGGAATACTGCCTATTGGGAACTATTTTGACTGTTATGGTATTATATATATATATATATATATATATATATATATATATATATATATATATATATCATATATATATATATACATATATATACATATAACATAAGTTATAGTGACTAGCAGTGGACGTTTGTACAGATTTCATTTTTATTTGTAGAACGAAAGAGTGCGATTGGCTATATTCAATACATTGTGGTACAAGTTAACAATTAGTCAACAAAAAATGGTAGGATTCATGCTTCATCGAACACAGAATGCAATGGAGCTAACGGTTGGTGGATTTGCTGATCTGAATATGAACACATTTGTGGAGGTTGGTGCCAAAGTTGTGTTATTTGAAATGAAAAATATTCTGATCGAACTTATTTCACCTCTTTTTAGATAATTAAAACTGTCTATTCTTATTCTGCAATGTTGATTCAGTTTTTGGAATAAGTTTTGCCTAACATAAAATTCAAATATAGGCTTCATTAATAAGCCTTAAATTAATAGTACGTGGTTTGAAATTGAATTGATTACAAAAATGTGCTCAATTAAACCCGAAATCACGCTACGTCGTTTTGAATATGTTATTTTTAGGTATTTGTTGTTATCTTCATTAATTAGCGCAGGTTCTATAATAACCTTCATCACTTGAAGATCCAGGAATTTTGTTATCCACTCGATTACTACATTGTTAATTAATTCGTGCCTGGAAAAGTCCGACAATACTGAAGACAGTACGACAGTACTGCACCAGACTAAGTTGTTTTCACCTAATAATGGTGCTTTTCCACGTCGTTGGCATTGAAAACACATTCATAATTTTCCAACTTTCTCCCTGTCTTGAAACTTTTCTTGTTTTTGCAATTCATTTGTTCCACACCACATACGGTGGAGAGCGCGGCGCGACGGAGCTGGGGCGGAAAACTGTTGCCGTTCACAATAGCCAGCTCAGCTCTCGGTGGGAGCAAGCAAAAATGAGACAAAGTAAAATTATGGGATTAGAAACAAAACAAGAAGAATCGCGGAAACTTTTTCGCATTGTATCCATAGACTTGCTCGTTATGCTGAGCCGAACAGCATAGCATAGGTGTGAGTGTGCTTCCGGCAGACAAAGATCTGAACTTCCTCCTCAAGAGAGTGAATGGAAACCATCCGATGCGCAATGGCAGCAAGTGGCAGAGATATTATTTATCGCATTCCTATGGAAATTAAGTAAATTAATTAAGACGAACAATGTTCGCAGCGCTGGTGGGGCGGTGCTCGACGGCGAGGGAAGGTATATGGAAGATGCTTGACTTGCTTTTCCGGTCCTTAAGCGCACAGTACAGGGCGTACGCAAAGTAATTACGAAAGACGGCCACTGCGATGGGGAAGCCTAGATGGTGGCCTTCTGTCCTCGGTTCTCTCAGTCTTGTGAGTTACGTGCCTGGTGGTTTAGATAGTCACTTTGGCAGTCAATGGTTCATTGGGTGAGAAATATACTCCTCTAAGGCAATTTCACTGTAAAAAAAGTGAGCACTAATATACTCTTGCATGCGTGCGCTGGAAGATGATTAAGTGATAAATTGTTGAATGAAGAAGGAGAAATGTCAAGCTTTGAAAGGCCCGGGCACAAGGAGGTATGATGAGGGAAGATGCGTTTTTGTCAGCATCACCATTAGGCAATTGTTTTGTATCAAAGGCATTTGGATTGGACGTATATGTAAATGTTATGAAATATTTGAAATTTCATTAAGATGTTGATATCAGAGCATGTGTAATTGTATTTCATTCCACACGAATCAGCAACTTGCATGAAATAGTTTTAACAAAGGCGAGCTATTGCATACAACATTATCGATAATGTGTGGAATTCCCCAGAGCTTTTCACGATTTATTTTGGTAATGGTTTTGTGACGCTCCATTTATGTGCATGATATTGAACAGAAATTCACATTACTTTTTCCAACTTTGTGGGGAATGTAGTATGAGTTTGAGAGTTTGGTAAAATTCTAGAGGGATCTAGATGAGATTTGGTATCGATTCTGAGATGGAGTTGAGGGTTGATCTGATTCGATGTTTTGAATCACGCTAATAAACATGCAATAACTGCTGAAGATCTTTGGAGATTTTGGCCTAATCTTGACTACACATAAAACAATAATTAGTTCCAATTCCAAGCCAAAGGAGGCGTAATCAACGAAATTCGTTGCAATCTATCATGCGCCATGCAACAATGTTTACAATCTTTCATACAATATGCTCGATTCAGGCGTTATCTGGCTTAAATTTACATGAAATATCCCATTATTTTCAGCCAAATCTGCCGAAAAAAACAACTTTTGAATTTTTGTGATGATTATTAGGCTCCAAAACCGATGACCTCCGTTTGCACCTTTTGATGATTCCGTATGACGTAGCTGTACCAAGATCGAAGTATTCAAAAATTTCCCTCGTTCCAAAATTGGTTAAGAATAACTTACTTGCTTGGCTATTCTTTCAATCAGGTAATTTTCAAGTAGGTAATATGAAATTTATATTTTCAAAATACAGAGAAAGAAAGGGTTGGATAAATAACACGTGATGCGTTTCAGCTTAAGCGATGATGAGTGATGACAACTTTATCATCCCTAGTTGTTGATAAAATGGACGAAAATGAATGTTTTTATCATTAATATTTGTTTGACTATAGTATGGACAATTTGTAGTGTCAATAAAAAAATTAAAACTTGAAACTCTGTAAAATCATGTTCATGACATTTTTCAAAATATCCTTCAGAGTGTACATCAGCTTAAAGTACATTGTTTATCAATTGGCATCAGTTGTGAATGGGAAAAAAGAAAGTTATTTTTATGATAAAAAGGCACACATCATTTGGGAGCTCTGACACAGCTACTGCACAGTGGTCCAGTTCCTTAATTTCAATGGACAAAATTAAGAACTCTGAGGGTGACGTCCTAATGCTTTGATGTCTTAGGCAAAGTTGCTCAGAAGGGCAAGACCTACTATATGATAGGAGAATTTCAGTTAAGTGAATTAATATTTACATACAAAACAACATAGACTTATGAACCAATCCTGACAACCTGGCCAACAAACCAACCATATCGACCATGTTCCGGTTGGACGGTAAATTCTTCTTCGACAATATCAACGTTAGTAAAGGACAGGAATGCAGCTCGGGCGAGAAAGCTGCAACATCGTAAGAGAACGAATGTGGAACGGAACAGACTGAAACGGTACAGGCTAAATTATGCAAAGGAGGATGCAGGGCTAACGACGCACGCGTATCCTAAATACGAGAAGTTGAACAGCTTGCGCAAAGGCTCATAAGGTCTGTATCCATATTAATCCGGACAACTTCAAATTCTTGTAACTTTTAAAATATTGCACGTAGGAATGAAAATTTCGCATCGAAATTTCCCAAAAAAATACGTTGAGTTGCAAGCAATTTGCACGTGTGGCAAAAAGAGTAAATATTTCGTCACTACAGGCTCAATCAACAAAGAGATCTATCAGAAAGAGTATCTGCAGAAGCGATTGCTACCCTTCATCAAAAGTCACAAAGAAAACCCTTTGTTCTGGCCCGATTTGGCATCATGCCACTATGCTAAGACTGTGATGGAGTGGCCAAGCAAATCAAGTGAACATTGTACCAAAAACCTCAAACCCGCCAAATTGCCCAGAGCTACGACCAACCGAGAGATATTGGGCTCTGATGAAGCGGAAGCTTTCTGGAAAGAAGCAAGGAATCAAAGACATCAAACACTTCCAGCAAATTTGGACAAAGAAGGCTTCTACGATTTTTGAAGAGTCTGTACAAACCCTAATGGACGGAGTTAAGCGCAATGTTCGAAAATTTTATACAAATACCGAATAACTATGTTTTGTCTTCACGAATTGTTAGAACACATCCTGTTGGCGCGATTACCCTACGTTGTGATTAATTTTTACACCAAGGTTTCACCGATGGGCAAGACCACAGAAATTATCAGCACAAATAGCTACTTTTAACAAGACAACAATTTTATTTACTTCCGTGCAGACTGAAGAACTTCTAATGACTAACGATGACGACGATGATTATTCGGTAGGTCGGGTACGTTCTCGCGAAAGCAGCTGAGCAAACGAGGTTGCCAGAGGAGCAAGAAAAACTCGGTCTAAAAGTGCGACCGCTAGCACCAGTCATAGGATATGGAGACACACTCTCAGACCGTGCTGCCAGAAACAACATACCCGCCACCTTGAACGGTCATGTTCAACATCAAAACGTAAACAAACAACATTAATTTTTTACTCTTACAGACTATGTTTTGCTTCTTAGTTCTAACAATTTTAAACTTATTCTTATGATGTTCTCACGTCGCTGGATAATCTGGAAGCCGCTGGACCTCTCGCAAACATTCTTCGTTGACTGGTTTCGTTGGAGCCTTCTCGGAGTACGCACGGAGATTTGAGATTACACATTTTATGTATAAAAATCACTCACCTTCGGCAGCTATATGAAGCTGTCAAAGAGATGGGTGATTTCTAAACATACAATGTGAGTTAAAAGTACCCACCGTGAAACCGCTTCGTGAAGTTCCAGAGGTGGGTGTTTTTAACTCTTTTATGGGTGAAAATTAACTTGGTCAAAACTTGAACACGTTCCATCAGTTTATCAGTTAAATATTATTTCCCCCTCTGAGGGAAGGGAAAAACTGAACTCGGAATGTTTCCGGGAGAAAAAAAAGGTTAGTGATTTTATAAATTAGGAAAACATTTTTTTTTTAAGTTATAAAATGTCTGCAAGGAATTCGGATGCCAGGAATTCGTACTTGGTTCCTCAGTGAAAATGAAATGGCATGTCAAAGAATGGCACAACCTGAACACAAATATGCTTCCGATGAGATGTTCCAGCAGTTCTATTCAAAGGACTTTTAAACATTTCCAGCAACATCTCCCCCAAGTCACTAGATATTCCATTAACGATGCAATGCAACAATTTTGCCCGAACGTGTAGAGCATATGTTTAATTTAATTTCATCGATGTACTATTACTTAAATAAAATATCATTCAACTCGATGTGCTAATTTTTTTCTTAATTTCCTAAGATTTCCCTGAATAATTCTAAAAGTAGTATTTAATCGACTTTGATTTGATGGGTACTTTTAACCCATCCAACAAAATTCTGGCTTCGAGAAGATGGGTGAAAAGTAAACATCCATTTTGACGTACAGACCTTGTTCCCACTTATGGGTAAAGCCCTTTTACCCACCTTGTGGTTTAGTCCACTTATATCCAAGGTGGGTGAAAAGGCACCCATTTATGTGTACTTTTATTCCTCCCGTGCGGCAGCAGACAAACTTTTGCGATCGGACGAGTGATGATACCACGAGCAGTGCGGAGAGTGACGACTTTGTTAACTTGTCCTTTCCTGGCAAAACGGATTCGATTCGAGCAAGAGGCCATCGAATTGGTGGTTGCAGTTCGATCGGCTACGATGACCATTGTTCCCGGTACTATTTCGTCGTTGCGTTTCCAGCTGCGGGTGTCCTTTATCAGTTCCTGTAGATACTCTCTTCGCCAATGGTTTCCAAAAATTGCTGCATCATGCAGTTGCAGCTGTTGATAATGATCCAATCGATATACAGGTAGCGTCTGTAGGTCTGGGTCAGGCAGCGAATGTAGCGAAGAACCGATAAGGAAGTGAGCTGGAGACAACGCGGCTAAGTCATTGGGATCTTCCGTCATCGGAAGCAGTGGTCGGCTGTTCATTATTGCCTCTATTTGTGTGAGGACGGTGCAGATTTCCTCGAATGGCAGACGAGATGATCCCAGTGAACGATAGAGGTGTTTTTTCGCTACCTTGATAGCTGATTCCCACAGACCACCGAAGTGTGGGGCCTTGGGTGGTGTAAAGTGCCAAGCGATCCCTTCGTTGGCGCAAGCAGTGGTGATTTCTGCCTGTTGGGAATGATTACGGAATGTGGTAAATAATTCAGCAAGCTCATTTTTGCGCCTTCGAAATTCTTCCCATTGTCAGAATGAATATGGGCGGGTCAGCTACATGGCGTGCGATGAATCGTCGAAGTGAGCATAGAAATCCTTTGCGGGCAAATCACTGACCAACTCTAAGTGTACTGCTCTTGTCGAGAAGCACACAAATAGACACAGGTAGGATTTGGCAGGTGCAGCTCGTTTGTGTGTCGGTCTGAGATAGAGCGGGCCGGCATAATCAACACCCGTGACGCTAAACGGGCGGCTTGGGATAACTCGTTGGGCAGGCAGCTGTCCGATTTGCTGCTGGGAAAGTTTCGGGTTGAGGCGAATGCAACGCAAGCAGCTTCGAACGACATTATTGATAAGTCTTCGTCCTCTTGGTGGCCAAAATTCTTCGCGAACAGCAGTCAACAGCGCCCGCCACCATGAAGCAATTTGCGATGAAAATGTTCGACGATTAGATGGCTGAACGGGTGGTTGGCAGGAATCAAAGCAGGGTGCTTAGCTTGGTAGGGCAGTAGAGCAAAAATCAAGACGACCTCCCACCTGCAAGACTCCTCTGAATCAAAAAATGGACTCATTTTTCGAATGTGAGACTGTTTCGATACGGTTTTCTGGTTCTTCAGTTGTTTGATTTCCTCAGCATATCCATCCCCCTGAGCTAAACGAGTTAGGTACGCTTTAGCTTTATTCAATTCGGCTACTGTCAGTGCTAGGTCAGCTATTCCCGTTGATGGACGCATTGTGTGGATTTTGGAGCGGACGTTACTGATGAATCGCATGCAATATCCGACGACGTGGAGCAGACGGCTATAAGAGGACCAGCGTAGAAACCATGGATGAATAGTCGGTGACGCTTGGGTGACTGCAACGGTAGTTGTTAACTCAATGCTTCCTCTGGCACTCCTGGGGGATAGAATTAGTCAGTCTTGCGATGGACACGCTAGCCACTTCGGTCCACGACTCCACAAACTACTCTTGAGCAATTCATTAACCGACATGCCGCGAGAGACCAAATCGGCTGGGTTTTCAACGCCAGGGACATTGCCTCCATTGGCAGCCTTGTGTGTACTGTTGAACTTCCGACACCCTGTTTGCTACGTACGTGGGCCAAACATTCGGAGGTGATCGTAGCCATTGTAGAGTGACTGCGGAGTCCGACCAGAAATAAGATTCAGCTACCTTTGACGTCAACAGCCTTCTTGATACGAGCGTGCAGATGAGCGGCTATCACAGCAGCACATAATTCCAAACGGGCGATGGTGATTCGTTTAAGCGGT
>JASCZW010020487.1:0-12190 GCA_034211315.2 Aedes japonicus | reverse complement strand
TTCTGCTCCAGTCTGGTTCTCTGTATCACTGTTTTCAGACCCAAGTTTGGCATTCCATCTGGTGCTGGGGCCTTCTACACTTTCATAGCTATCGCCATCTCGACCAGCTCCACTTTGGTAAGTCGAGGTTCTTCGTCGTAGTTGCGGGAATAGTCCTTCGATAATGGCCTTCATTTTCTACGGGTATCTTTCACGCCGTATCTAAATCTTCGACATGGCAACTTGGTTGACGTCCCCTCAAAGATTCACGTCGGCGTTGGCAGACTTTTTCCTAAGATTCCTTTCTTGCCACTCTATATACTAAAGTCCGTTTCTCTTGTTAGGTGTCGCCAGCGCTCTGGCTTCGTCTCCTGGTACGGGGGCAATTTTCATACAGCTCGGCAATCGTCGCGCACCATCAGTAGGCTGGGCGGCGATCGTTTCTTGGTTTCTCATCCCATAGAACAGTTGCATCGCACACCATTGTTTATTTTATTTTATTGAATCAACCAACAGGCTTCAATCAGCCCCAATAGTGTTATGCTAATATAAAATCTAAAATACAAGTCAATAATTATAACTTAAAAACATAAAACTGTTATTCACGATTAACTGTGCCGGAGTAAATCTGACTAAATCTGCGCCGAAGTGTCTGACGTGGTGCATTGAAATCGAATGCTGAGGCTACTCTGTTGAAGACTCTTTGAAGTCCGTTGATTGCTCCATTCATTCCGTGATTTGTACGACGAAAAGGTAGACTCAGCATCGAATTATTCCGTAATGCACGCGGTCGTACATTTAGGTTGATTTGCTCGAGTATGGTTGGGCAATCCACTCTTCCTTGCAAGGTATCGGCAATAAATAAAGCTCTGGCAGTGTCTCTTCGTGTCGAAAGTGGCTCCAGATGAATCAGTTGGCATCGATCCTCGTAGCTAGGCAAACGGAAAGGATCTCCAAGGTAATAACCGAAGCGCAAAACGCAGGAATCGGCGTTGGACGGATTCGACTCTTTCAGCCCCATTGTTGTAGCTTGATTCCAAACTGCAGAGCAATATTCAAGAACTGATCGGACCAACGAGGAGTATAATGATTTCAGGCAATAAATATCGGTAAAATTTTTGGTGATTCTAAAGATAAAACCTAACGTTCTAGATGCTTTATCGACCACATATGAAATATGCTGCTTGTAAGTAAGTCGCGAGTCCAAAATTACGCCTAAATCCTTCACGTGGCTCACCCGTTCAATGTCTATCCCTGACAGATTATAGTTGAAGATGATCGGGTCCTTTTTTCGAGAAAAGGAAATAACTGAGCATTTAGTAGGATTCACTTCCATTCGATTAACGATGCACCAGTCTGCGAAGGCATGTAGCTGACGCTGAAGAGTGTGACAATCGGCAATGGAACAGATACGGAGGTAGAGTTTGAGATCATCAGCATATGATAGTCGAGGTCCCACAATGACAAGGTTAACATCGTTGAAGTAGAGCAAGAAGATCAGCGGTCCAAGATGGCTACCCTGAGGTATTCCCGATGTCGCTGGATAGGTATCGGAACGGCAGTCACCTATAGCAACCATGAGTTGGCGACCAGTAAGATATGATTGAAACCATTGTAATAGAATGCCATTGATCCCGAGTCGGCTTAGCTTAGCAATAGCAATAGCATGGTTCAGTTTGTCGAAGGCAGCTGACAAATCAGTATAAATCACATCTGTTTGAGCTCGGTCATTCATGCTATCAGTTACATACGACGTGAGACAGAGCAAATTGGTAGTAGTGGAACGACCTGCCATGAAGCCATGCTGATGATCGCTCAAAAAATGCTTGCAGTGAGAAAGTAACGGGTCAACCATGACAAGTTCAAATAGCTTCGATAACGCGCTCAGTGAGGTAATTCCGCGATAGTTGTTGACGTCTCGCTTGCTACCTTTTTATGAACAGGAAACATGTGAGCAGATTTCCAGCATGAAGGAAAAGTACTACTGCGTACTGACAATTGGAAAATATGGCCGAGCGGTGTCAATAAGGAGTCGATATTCTTCTTGAGAAAGATTGACGGGATTCCATCGGGCCCAGGACGACAGGAAGATTTCAGTTTGGATGCGGCTCTTGAAATAGTCGTATCGTTGAAGTCTATATCGCCCAAAGTGTCACCGTGCATAGGGACGTTGCTTGCAGCGAGATTAACGTGTTCTTCGGTTAGGCTCTCATCGGTGAAAACTTTGAAGAATTTTTGAGAGAAGAGTCGGCAGATCTCCTGAGTCGATGAAGCAACTTCACCATCAAACACCATGGACGATGGAAGACCGAACTCCTTTCGCTGCTCGTTTACATAGTTCCAAAACGATTTAGGGTTCGACTTCATTCTGCGCTGAATCCCATGTTGATATCGCGAATAACTTTGCCGACTGATCCGCTTGTATTGGTGGTTAAGTCGAACGTAATGGCATTTTAGTTGAACTGTTCGGTACCTCGTGAATTTTCTTAGTGCTGCTCTTTTGATAGACTTCAATCTACGGAGTTCCATAGTCTGCCATGGATGTTGCGTTTCTTTCTGGTGGATGATTTTCGGCACGTGTCTGTCGATGGTGTACGCCAAAACATGTGACAAAGTACTTGCCGCAACTTCGACATTATAAGTATCGAGGATGGTTCCCCAGTCGATACTGGAAAGCAGGTCAGAAATGGCACGGTAATCTGCTTTCCGAAAGTCGTAGGAAACCACGTCCGGTTTAATGACAAAGTCATGAAGCAACTTTCTCTCCATAGCCACAGCCAAAGGAGGGTGATGAGGAGCCTGCTTCACCAGTGGAGCAGGTGCACAGAAAATTGACGGGGCAAAGTCCTGAGCACTAACGAAGCAAAGGTCCAAACTACGGTTGTTCTCATTCCTCACGTGATTGATTTGCGATAACGTACATGTACTGTAGCTGTCAAGAAGGGTGGTAGCTCCAGAATGAAACGCAGAACATACAGGATCCGGATAAAGGAAACCACTGTGGGACGGTTGCCACGAAATACCGGGTAGATTATAGTCGCCAAAAATGATGATCTCGTCGATTGTAGCTGCTCTTTCCAAGATAGCTTGGATGGAGCGGCAATGAGTGTTGATAAAATCAATGTCACGTACACGATTTGGAGGTATATATACTACACATATAAACAATGTACGGTCGGCCAATTCAACAGCAACCCAGACCTGTTCCACGCTGCTCCACAAATCATTCTCAATTGCTCTGGCTTTCAATCCGGAACCGACTGCCAAGAGGACACCACCTCCCGTTGATTTTCGGCTGTTAACAGAGCTACGATCACATCGGAAAACATCATATTCGGATCCGAACACTTGATTAGAAAGCGTGCGGGAATCAAGCCAAGTCTCGGTGAGAGCAATAACATCATAGCAGCGGTCTGAAACGGATAAGCGGTAGTCTTCAACAATTGAGTTCATACCGCCCACGTTCTGGTAGTAAAAAGTGACGTTTTGGTTACAGCTGCGTGGAACTGCGTACGCATTGTTTGAGTGGGAACTTCGGCGGATCTTCATTTCGCTTCTATAGATCGGATGGTCCGATTATCTGGTCAGCAATCAGTGGTGCTATATCGGATGAACTCGATGCTATGGTAGTGCATTCAAGGCTTTGGTTGTCCATGACTGACGAAACGGCACTGAAATTTAGTACGGCATCAAGCGACTTATTTTCGAAATTATAATTGTACTTGCCCTGCTGTGCAGGGTGGAAGACCCCTTCTCTACTGCCAACCACAGGGCCGAGACGACTATGACGAACGCTGGCTGCAATCGGCGGGACTGGGTTGGAGAGATTGGGGACTTCCATCGTGCTTTCTACGGTGCGTCTCGGATCAGCATTCGGGCTTCTCGAGTTAAGCGGTGAAGCGGCACTGGAAATCGGGAAAGCATCAGGAGCAGAATACATTGGAAAACACATATACTTGCCTGGAAGTTCAGGCTGGGAGACCCTCCCCCAAACTCCGACCACAGGACCGGGATGGCTGAGATGGCAGGAACAAATGCTGGATTGATAATGAACGTTGATTGGCTCGACTGGGTCGGAGTGGTTGAGGGCTCCCTTAATGCCTTGTGGTGTGCATCCCGGTTGCGAGATTGTTGAGATATCCAACGTGGGATGAAAACGGCAATCTAATTCAGACGAGGTGTTTTTGGAAACCCCTGTCCGGATTTCTTGTCTTGGTAATTAACGAATTCCCGAAAGTAGACTCCGTCTGGCCATGTGTCAGCACTGAGAGCCACTTCACGATACTTTTCGTCGACTCCAATTTTAAACGAAATAAATCGCATAGACGTTAGATCAGCATCTTTCTTTACTAATTTTCTAACCTCGATCGGTTCATCGCAAGGTATGTATTCAGAGGCTAAAGCAAGAATATCATCCTCCGTAACACTGGCTGCAATACGGGACAGAAATACCCAACATTTTTCTGGTTCTGGGGGAACAGTCGCGATCGATGCAATGTTCGCAGATAGTTTTTTTGTGCCACACGATAGTCTAGGCAAATCGGGTGAAATAAGTCCAGCAGCGCCAAATGTTCTTTTGTTGCTTTTCTGTGTCAGACTAGGCCAACCAGTATTTGGACCGGGTGCAGCGGGTGTAGTAGGGACAGCAGGAACAGTGGAAATTTTCGTAACCAGAACTTCGACTTGCTCCCTGTTCTTTTTTAACTCTGTTCTAACTCCCTCCAGTGCTGAGAGATGTGTTTCACTCAGATTTCGTAACGCTTCCGTTAACGCCCCAAAAGCGTCCCGAACATGTTTTGAATTCATAATTCCGGAGCAACTATTGCAAAACCAGAATAGATTAGGTTGTTCACCGATAAAATCCATGTTTGCACGAGATAAAGAGACGCAGTCGAGATGAGCAACTTTTTCACAAAAACCCTGGCACTTAATAAATTTCAAGGTTTTCACCGGTTCAGAGCACTGAAGGCAATTTGATTCCATACCGAAGCTTTTTGCGATAAAAATAGCACCAGCAGATATGCAACACGCAAGGCGGGTTAATCCGTTTGTTATGGCGGTGAAGTTGTGTGCAATTCACAGTGCCGTTACTGGCCACTGGATGTCGCTTTGGCAGAAAAAAATTGCGTGGGGAGGTGGTAGGCAGAATCTTTTGGTTGCAATAGTCTCAATAAACACTGCACTACACTATCAAATGATTGCACTTCGGGTTTTCGAAATTACACGACGGTACCGGCACGACGATGCAAATCAATAAACAAAACGTATAACATATAAATGACGATTTTAAACACAAAGAGTATTTTGATAAAAGGTAAACAAAATAACGACGAAAAAACCGTGTACTGTGTCAACAGATAGAGTTACCAGTCCCATTGTTAGTGCTGTTGTCAACTAGTCCGCACTAAGTTTCAAGTAGATGTTCGCAAATCTAAGTGCTTCTTTCAAACAGGTCCTTGTTGAAGCTCACCATGTTTGACCTATGGACTTATTCTCCTTCCACATGACTCGATCTGCATCTTGTTCCCATTGAAGTACCAGATTGCTTGATGATCACTGAGGCTCTACTCTTCGCACAATCTCCAGTTTCCTGGCAGGCACGGGCTGAAGAAAGTGACATCGATGATGGAAACGCGTTTCTCCTTGCGATAGACACGGACGGTACCTTCGTTGGCTAGGTCTACATTCAGCATTGCTAGGGCCACTAGTAGACTACGTGCCCCATTAGGCTGCCCAAGCATTGAAGTCACCGACAATGACAACTGACCTTCGATCGGTTATCTCTTCCATGAGCTTGACTAGCATCTGATAGAACTGCTTTATCGTTTATCGTGAAGGTTACGGACAGCTTCAGGTGAACAACCCGTTGATTTTGGCGATCACGAATCCTTTATCTTCGCAGTACACAACTGTTACCTTCCTCATATGGGCCTTCACATGTATCTGAAATAATAGCTACGTCGTTCTTCGATTTCGCAACTGACTGCCGTATTAGTAGCAGTACCTGTCTCAGAGTGGTTGCGATCAATTTGTGTTACCTCCCCTGTGATTAAATAGCCATGTTGTGCCTAATGTCCATCTTTCCCACAACTACTGTATAGTCTGCTCCTGTTCGCCCCTTTGCAGTTTCTCGTAATGCGGCTGAACTCTTGGCACTAAAAGCACACGTCCGGTCGTTGAGAAATACTCAGCCGACTAGCATACTTTAATTTTCCTGATCATAAAAGCTTTGTTTGCTGCTTCAATTGGAAGCTTAATCAAGTGGCCATCTGAGCTTCCCTTAACTCGCATTGCTCCTTATGGCTAACATTATTTTTCTCCAAAACAAGCATGCATTATTGAGCGTCGCTTCGGAAATACAAGGCTATCATGTCCACTGCATAACCCATGGATTTCTCGGTTAGCTCTCTGTAGATCTGATTTTCAGCACGTCTGCACCTAGCTTCAGTTCTGGCTTAGACCGCATGGCACGCAAGACTTCTTCATACGAGTCACCGCTTGCTTTGACTTTGAGCCTCTGAGCTTTTATTATTCCTCCTTATACACTTTCGTTTTTTGAGCCTGTGCCATTTGTTCTTTTTCTAACCTTTAGTACCGATGACCTACCACGGTGTTTGTCTGTTTTCTCCGGTGCCTATCTCAGTGCGATCTTCATAATTCTTCATAAATACTTACTACCTAGTCTCCCACTCGAACCCTCCTCTTGAAAACCTGGATAAAGCTCGATTCGAAGTAAATCTGGACGCACGGTTTAGTACACCACCGCGTCCCTGGTGGTTGGAACAAAAACGTTTGACAGGCATTTGTTGATGTTTTGTTGGCGAAGACATTGATGATAAGTTTCCCTCGATTGATCGACGCATCTCGAAATTACCAGATCATGAAACTTAAGGAAAGAAAATTAATTGTGCACAAACATCTAGAGAATTCTTCGTGGTCTGCCTCAAAAATAGCAAAAGTGTCGAAATTCTTAAAGTCAACGGTGCGTTTTGTAATCAAACGTTACACGGATACTCTGAGTGTGGATAGAGCACAGCGCATCTATCATACAATCATTTTCCACCGTGGGTTACATCCTTTCAAAAGTCGTTTTGTGCCAGTAAACATCCGAATCGCTCTCTGAAACAAAATTTAGTGGCCAAAAAGCGAGCACGATTACTATACGAACCAGTTTTGACGAAATTTGATGGCTGTATTTTAATGGATGACAAAACATATGTCAACATGGATTATGAGCAAATCCCCGGACTACAATTTTAACTGGCAACGTGGGGATGTGGGAATGTCCCTTCCAGGCATAAATTTGATTTGCTAATAAGTGTACCCGGAAACTAATGTTTTGGCAAGGAATCATCAGTTGTTGCCTTGAAACTAAGATTTTCATCACATCTCACACAATGACGTCGAAGGATAACTTTAATAAGTTTCCGAAAAAGCGAATTTTACCCTTCGTTTGACAACACAACCCCAACGTTATGTATTGCCCGCAATATATGTTTGGTTGTTTGTTACGTGGGTGTTTTCGACTCTATTGTCGAGAATTGCCCAGATTCTTTTTAATCCTTTTTAATTTCTCGGATGATTCTAGAATCTTCGCGGTGATCAGACTTTCGATTGCGTCTACGTCTTGTTCGATCTGCGACACTTCCAAACTTTTGGTGTTTTAAAACTATTTTCTGCATTGCACCAAGGCTTACACCATACTTTTCGGCAACTTTGCGCGGAGATTCGTTTTTTGAGCAATCGCGCACGATAAGATTTCGAACTTGGACTGTTATTTTCTTTCCTCCCATGATCGATTCTTAAAAAAGTTCGTCACTTGGGCTAAACTCACTTATTTCTCACAACTGTAGCAATTATCTGTGATGGATGTAAATAAAGGAATGTCAAAAGCATGATCAACAAGGGGTAAGCCAAGTGGATGTACGCGGAAAGTATTTTTTTTCCTAGTGGATCTTCTTTATTGACATACCGTAAACACAAGCTTATTTCAATTTTCACATGCAGTTGGCTGAAATGAATATGTATATTCAAACTTTTACGCTAAGCCTCATGAATGATACCCAAATATGTACAGTACGGGTAAGAAAGTTGCTATTGATACGAAGTTGTAAAGATATCTATGCCTGATTAGTATACGGCTCCATGGATCTTTTTTCTCGCCGGTCAATGTACATATACAAACTACCAAAATGTCATGTAAATTTCTGTCTCCTGAAACCGACACATGCAAGCGTCCATTAGCACATAAGAATAAGTTGAAAAAGATGAGAAAATAAATTCAAACATACACATCTTTCGTCGAATAACGTATGTGTCAGTTTCAGGAGCCATAATTTTACTTGAAATCTTTCTTTACGTTCCCCGTATTTTTACAAACATGAACTACGTCTCGTGTAAAATTCATAATTTCTAACTGTGTATAAAAATGAATTTCTGTCTGTCTGAACCTTATAGACTTGGAGGCTACTGAACCGGTCGGTGTAAAAATATGTATGCAGGGGTTTTTAGGGCCGGAAAAGGTTCTTATGATAGTCAGAGACCCCTCCTCCTTCTGAAAAGGGGGGCTTCCATACAAATGAAAAACAAACGTCTGTATAACTCGAGAACAAATCAAGCAAATCGAACCAAACTTGGCATGGGAGAGTTCTTTGAGGCAAGAAATGTTTTTATGGTGGTTTGAGACCCCTCTTCTCTTTGAAAAGGGGTGCTTGCATACAAATGAAACACAAATTTCCACCAAACATGAGAACTATTCCTACTGCTATGCAAATTTGTATGCATGGGTTTTTAATCCCGAGAAAGGATGTTATGGTAGTCTAAGACCCCTCCCGCTTCTAGAAAGGGGGGCTCTCATGCAAATGAAAAACAAATGCTTGCATAACTCGAGAACTAATCAAGCAAATGGAACCAAATTTGGCATGGGAGAGTTCTTTAAGGCAAGAAATGTTTTAATGGTGATTCGAGACCCCTCCCCTCTCTGAAAAAGGTGGCTCCCATACAAATGAAAAACAAATTTCATCCAAACATAAGATGCACCCAAACGAAGCGGCTAGTACGACTTAAATTTACGTTGTCTTTAGAATTTACATGAACCAAAAACTGAACACGTAATTCTACATGCCATGACGTAAATTTTAATCTATAAATTCTATAATAAATTTTCATATTTTTTATAAATTATAAATTATATTTATAACTCTTATGAGTTCAATTGGAGAGAGTTATTTGATTAATTATTTGATTAAAGTTTTTGTTTAGAGATATAAACCAAAGAACCGAATTACTCAAGTGTCCTTTTATAGAAGCTCCACCAATGATTTATTGTATCCTCAACATGGATGCAGGTATATACTGTTTAAAAAAAACGATTGAACATATGCTTTTCTTAACTATTGAATGTTTTGAAGTAATGATAAAATAATACTTCAATCAGTTGTGCCAATCATCGGAGGGAAAGAGAGATATACTGCAGAGTGCGTTGTCAATACTGCATGATTTTTACAAACTTCTATACTCCTATGCAAACAAATGAGCCGTCTGTCAGTATACGATCGTGTAATTTTAGATGTTTGAGCCATGAAATTAAATCTTCATGACAGCACCTGGTGTGCTATTGAATCACAAGGCATTATTTTACATCATATTGTATTTTCTTTTAGATGACAACCATTATTTTTGGATTTGCGTCTAGTTGCTCACAAAATTAAGCCATTATTTGATTTACGTGACACGAAATTTAAATCTTATGCCAATTGCAGCTCATGCAATTTCCATTATTTTTAAGAGTGTACTATTAGTTTGAGACCCCTCTCGCCTATCTAGAAAGGGGGGCTCCCATCCAAATGAAACAGAAATTTCTGCATAACTCGAGAACTAATCAAACAAATGACCCGTAACGCTGGTAGATCACCTTTTCGTTACACCGTGCGTTACGGGGTATCAGATCTACCACCGAACCCTAGTCTGAATTAATTCAAATTCAAATTTGTAGCCAAAGGAACATATGTTAGTCCTTGTTACATTTTATGTCTTATGAAAAGTGACAATACGTGTTTTGCAATTGTGCGAGGATGAGCTTAGAATAAGTAAAACATGGTTAGTCTTCATTTATGTAAATTCTCATTGTCTATTTGATGTTCTATAGTTTGAATTGGTTATGACTAGGGTTCTGATGCACGGTCAGTATCGGAGTCATAGTTTGTTTTCTTTGCAATGAATCTGATTTTGACTGATAAAGGGGCGCGCCTTTGAAGAGTGCTCTCACTCCTCAAAGAGTTTAAATAGCGGAAACTTTCAATAAAATTTGATTCATTGCCAACAAAACCAACAATGACAACTGTAACAACACCGAATACCTCGTCATTTCTCAATAGTGATGAGGTTAATCGACATGCACTAAACAAAGGACACGGGATATACTACAATAGATCAAATTACTGGTCTCAGTGGTTTATGTCCCGAACAGAGGAAAAAAAAATCAAACAAATGGCACCAAATTTGGCATGTGAAGGTTTTTGCAGGCAATTAATGTTTTTATGATGGTTTGAGACCCCTCTCCTCTTTGGAAGGGAGGGGCTCCCATGAAAATGAAACTAAAATTTCAACAAAACATGAGAATTATCCCTGCTAGTATTAGAAATTTTTTATGTTGGGTTCGTTATCAAGAATGGGGAATACTTGAGTTTATATCAGTGCAACATTATGCACAAGAAGTTAATCTCAGGTTATGCAAGATACGTTCAAACTACGTTCAAAATGAAAGGACACGGTTTCGTTTGAAGATAAATGTTTTGTCTATGAAATGCTTCTACACAGAAAGAAAAATTTTTTCTTTCATTTAGTTGCATGCGCAGCAAGGCTCGCTTCAGCTAATCTAAAATAAAATAGTGCCAAACCCTATCGTTAGCCTTCGTCAAAAAAAGCGTTTTATGTATGCTAGACGTTATGGTCATCTTAAGTTTATCAAATATTCTGAGCAAATTACCTCCTTGGGTGCCGTCTAGGACAGGACCTGCCAACTCAGAGAGAGATGTCCTCTTATAAATTTATGATTGCTATGATACGGGGGTCACTCCAGTGTTGCCAGATATGTTTACACAGTAATTCCATTGAAAATAAAGTAATTAAAAAAAATCTTTTGTCGTTGATGCTTACGCTGCCAATTCTGCTGTGGGGAGAGAGCTTGAGCAAGAGAATGTCTTCCTCGCTTGCGTTCCCAATGCAGGCCTTCACCCACTCTCGGCGAACGATTGGATCTCTCGGGAACCGATGAAAATGGAGACCCGAATGTGACACGTCACTGCGACCACAATTTATCGCTTTGCACTTCATTTCGAACTGATTTAAAATAAACCACTGCAAAAGTGAACTTTTAGTTCCGCATTTCTCGAGTAATTCATGATTAGGGCCTAAAAGCCATTATAACACAATGACTTTAAACGTTGATTTCTCAGGAATCACGAGAATCTCATTATATCCAGCTACTCCATATGGTATAACTAACATTCTTCTACCA
This sequence comes from Aedes japonicus, assembly GCA_034211315.2. NCBI lineage: Eukaryota > Metazoa > Arthropoda > Insecta > Diptera > Culicidae > Aedes > Aedes japonicus. The sequence continues at coordinate 693 of JASCZW010020487.1, read as the reverse complement.
GATGCTGCTTTCATTTTACGAGAATGATATATTATTCAGGAGAAATCGACCTTTAAAGTCATTGTTTACAATTGGCTTTTAGGCCCTTAACATGAATTACTCGAGATTTGTTCTAGTTGTCACAAAAAGTGAAAAAGCAGTGACTACTAGCAACACCGCCAAATCAACAACAAACTGCCTGCTTGCAACATAACTCGACGGAGGCGGTAGAGGCGGTTGTCAAAGCGACCAATAAAAACGCTCTTTTTGACAGGAAAATGGTCTTGTTTTTGCACCAACAGCTGGCAGGTTCTCGTCCTAGAGTGCCGTAACTGTGTTTCACTGAAAAAGTTTAATTTGAAAGCATTTCGTTTTTATCTGAGGTATTTTACCTTTTTCAAGGGTGCACCTTTAATTTTCAAGCATTGAAAGTCGATCTATTATGCAGATCATGCAACATGAAGTGATCGTTTTATAATCTGATATTGAATTTTAACTTGTGATTTACCGTGACGCACGATACAAACTGTGTTAAAAATATAGGTCTCATGTTGTTGTAGACAAGAATCATGTAAATTTAAGGCTTGCAAATTCTAGTATTCAGTCAAGTGACTATTTTTTAACGCTTTACGGTGTTAATTTTGAGGTTACATTAGGAGCTATAGTAAATGTTGCATCCAGCATGAGAGTTTCCTAAAATATCCGACTTAAAGT
>JASCZW010020486.1:0-12186 GCA_034211315.2 Aedes japonicus | reverse complement strand
ATGTAGAAGTTGACCTATTTCCACCACTCCATTCGAGACACAATGTGTCTATGATCCGACAATGACGTTTCCTCAGAGACTTCCCACTTTGAAATACGTTCATAAATTGCACTATTGCACAATGTCAAATCCAAGACTTCTTGTCTGATAGCATTTGAAAAGGTAAGGTTCGTTTCCCTTATTGCATATGTCTATATTGTTTGAAGAGAGATATTCCAACAAGCACTCCCTCGACTGTTGATATCCGTGCTGCCCCACACGGTATGATGTGCGTTGGCATCACAGCCAATTATGAATGACTTATTGTTTGCTCTGCAGTACTTGACAAATGAGTCGATCTCAGGAGGAGGCACCTCAGGAGCATCACCTGGAAAATAGGCTGAAGCCACTATGACCTCAGTTTTTCCTCTGGTGGTAGGCACCTCAACCATGACCGCAACAATGTCCCGTTTGAAGAATTCTGTAATGGGATAGCAATTCAGTGTTTTATCAACCAAAACAGCAGTTCTTGGCGTACTTTGATTTTCATCATAGAACAACTTACAGTCCTGTGTTTGAATACCCAGTATTTTTCCTTTATTAGTCCATGGCTCTTGAATTAGTACCACGCCCAGCCCCTCTTTTCTAAACCTCCGACTCATGACAGCAGATGCTCCTTTTGCATGATGGAGGTTCACCTGCAGGAACTTAGTTGGTTTCATTTCTAAGGGTGGCACGCTCTTTCTTGCTTGTGCGGGGAGCGATAGACCCATCGATGTTTTTAAAAAAAGGCTACAAAAAAGCTTGGATATTTTTACAGATTATTTTCAAAAATGGAAGATTTCTCCTAATGCTTCCAAAACTCAACTTATAATATTCCCACACAAGCCTAGAGCTGCATTTTTGAAACCAAGTAATAGTCATATAGTCACTATGAACGGAGTTCCAGTTTCTTGGTCAAGTCAAGTAAAATATCTTGGACTGATACTTGATCAAAAATTAACTTTTAAAGATCACATTGAGGGCATTCAAGTTAAATGTAATAAGTACATAAGATGTTTGTATCCTCTTATAAACAGAAAATCCAAACTTTGTTTAAAGCACAAACTTCTAATATTCAAACAAATTTTTAGACCGGCCATGCTTTATGCTGTGCTAATATGGTCTAGTTGTTGCGCAACTAGGAAAGCACTTCAAAGGATTCAGAACAAAGTTTTGAAAATGATTTTGAAGCTGCCACCCTGGTTCCAGTACTATTGAATTACATAGAATTTCAAACGTTGAGACTCTAGAAGAAATGTCCAACAAAATAATTCATAATTTTAGACAAAAATCATTGCAATCTTCAATTGCAATGATCAATTCTCTCTATAGATAAGAACTAGTTTTAAGAAATCAACTGTAATTCTGACACGCAAGCAAAATAAACCCTGTTAAAAGAAAAGTAAAAATAATATTAACACAATTAGATATTAATGATAGCATATAAGGTTGAAATGTTAATTACTTAGCAGGATCACCTAGGATAATATATGAATGTAAACAATGTAAAATTTGGAATAAATAAAGAGTTAAAAAAAAAAAAAAAAAAAAAAAAGATGTTTTTAATGGTCAGAGCAATAAGCTCGGCATTTACGTATGGAGTACAATACTCAGTTACACCTTTTAGCCAGTTTGCTGTAATTTGAACCTTGCATTCAAGAGACAAATCACCTTGCCTGTAGCTACATTTTGTAAACTTAGATTTTACGTCATGTCTTTGCTCCTCTACTTTTTGTAGAGGAGCTTCTTGCAGAGCATCGAGCTGCACTGTCAAAATTTTGAGTTTTGGATAATCGTTAATGATTATTCCACTCTTTACCATTTTTGCCGATTGACCTCGATTTAAATAAAAGCAAACTCATCCTAAATTTTCCTTTTTCTTTTATGTTTTTCAATTTTTAAAAATTATGAAAATAATTTTATATTTGCAGTTATTAGTTTCGATTTCACTTCGGTTACAGTGAAACTAGCATCACTGGTATTATATTACTTTCACGCAACAATATTTATGCGCAAGCTTTTAAGCAAGTTTGAAAGCTTCCCAAGTAAGTTCGAAAGCTCCTCATGCAAGTTCGCAAGCCAAACTTGCATCCAAGTTTGCAATGAGGTCTTATTCAAACCAAGTTGAATAAAAGTTTATTCAAGCTTTTAATGCCTTCTCTTACTTGCCGCGTTTTATTTTCTTTTCTTTTTCACTTTTCTATATGGCACACAGTTAATAGAAGATAAATACCTTTTTACACTGGATTTTACCTGATACACTTAACTTTTGTCACCGGTATTGCTTTAACTATAAGTTTTTCACTCACTTTCGATTTACTGATTCGTTATGCACTTGGAAAAGCAAAAATATACAGGAGCCCCAAGACAAAGGTAGTGTAAACAAATCCAGTGATGCCAATACTTGGGTGTTAGATTGAACACACACACACACACACACCCAACTCCCCCACAATATGACAGAATAACTTAATTTCGTGTAACCACTTGCAAATCGCTGGTGTCGCAACGGAACGTAAACATTAGGATCGTACTTGGGTGCTGATTTGTCTATTCGGAACAGCATGTTTTTAGTTGCGTCATGAATGGTTGCTAAACAACAAGCAAGCGTTTTAAAGAGTCTATTTTTATATATACGGTATAACTTCAGTTATAAGTAATTTAAATATTGAAATAAACATTTTACGCAACTTTCCTCCGCGCAATTTTTCGGCAAAATTTAGAAAATATTTGATTGTTTTAAATTGTATTCATTATAAAAAGATAAGTTGCTGGTATGTAACAAGAGTAAATATTGCATCAAGTGTCAAAATTCATTTATATTTTCAATTAGTGTAAGACCTGAGAGATTTTTTTAGTTTAGTTGAATGCTAACGTAGGACTACGCAACTAAATGTAAGCCATTCATATTGTACAATGTAATATTCTTTGAATTAACCCTTTTCAGACCTAAAATTTTTCAAGCTTTAATTGAAAAAAATGATTTATTTTTTGAGATGTGCGAGACCGTTCAAACTTCCCGGGAGTTGAGAACTTAAGATCTACAGTTGTAACAGTAACTTTAACAGCTGTACTAATGTTATGCCTATACATTCAAACATATTCAATGTATACCCTGGAAGACCAACAGAGATTAACGTGGGATATTTATGCCAAACTATCTAACTTTACTTTGTATGGCCTATAAAGCTACTTTTACAATTGTAGACCTTAAATTTTGGAAAACCTGAAACTAACAAGATTATCCTATGATGTCTGTAAACGTTTCAGAATATTCATTGAATATGTTTGAATAATTATCGTAGTATTGAATAGCCCAAGAGGCTAACGCTACTACTGTTTATCTTAAGTTCTGAACTCAAGCCAGTTTTATTGAGCTTGAACATCCCAAGATTATAATGACTCGTAATGAAGATTCACTGAATGTGTTTGAACGCATATCGTCACGTCCGTTTTATAACCCAAATAAAGCTAATGTTACGATCAAACATCTGAACTCAAGGGCAGTTTTGGTGACCTAGAATATCCCAAGATATCTCATTATATCTGTTCACCTTTCAGAAGACTCACTTAAATTTTTACTTTGTATGGTCAGAAAGCAACCGTTCCAGGATAGTTTGGATAACCTAGAAGATTATCTCATAATGTCTGTTGTTCTTCCAAGATATTCAATGAATATGTTTCAATACTCAACGTTGCTTTTCATCGTTCAGAAAGCTCTTGTTAGAACTGCAGGTCCTGTGCCGGCCGATAGCTATACACATATTGCCAGCAGCAGACGGGATAAAATTAGGACGGTTGAAGTGGTCCTTACAGACCACTTGACCTCTAATTTATAAATCCTGAGCATGTTTTGCCTTCCATCCATACTAGCGAAGAATACGCTAGCTCGCTTAAATTCAATTTTGTGATGGTATTTTTCCGCAATAAATAGCTATTGGTTAAACGGCTCGGAGCTTTTTAGAAAATAAATTTAAGCATTCTGTTCAAGTGATTGCGTATGACGTTTGCTGCTTCAATTCCTCAAAAGCCAGATCGTTCAGAATAGTGCATAAAGCTTGAACTGGTTGCTCTTTTGCAGTTGGTTGAAGGGTTTTCTTGCAACTGGGTGCCCAAGTAACATTGCCAAAACCATCCACCATTATCAAGTTCTATTAAAGTTTTATGAAAGCCACAAGAAATCAATTTGGTTTTATTATGTCAGCAAGGTGCCGAGAGGTTTCAAATTTCAGTCAGGTTTATAAAAACCTACACAGCTTCTTTACAACGATCTTAAAACCTTGTCTTCTTAAATCCTACTCCTGAACTCGTAAAATGCTGTTTTGAAACGCCGTTTAAGGACTAATTCATGTTATCTTACTAAAAGCATATGAAAACCATTTTGCCTCCAGTAAATGCATTAACGGCAAATTGGCATTGAGGGAAGTCACCAAATGACCAAATAGTTCTATAATAGCCTTTGCGAAGATACCTTGGCTTTTTGGAAAAAATGTGATCACTTCCAATCGCCATATTGAAATATAAGAAATCATTGAAATGTGGAAAAATAAATACACCAAATTTGAAATGTAATGCAAAGGAACTGTAGATCAGAGACCAATTTTGAACCTGTTTGAATTCCATCAAGTTTCAGAAAATTCATGATTAAGTTATCGAATATATTTGCTTCAATTTGTTTTTGCTGTTGTAAACTCGCATAATTTCCGAGGCGCACTAATTTTCGACTCTTGTCGGGCCAATCTATACACATAAAAATGAATTTCTGTCTGTCTGAACCTAATAGACTCGGACAATACTGAACCGATCGGCAAGAAATTTTGTATGAAGGGGCTTTTTGGGACTGGAAAAGGTTCTTAAGAAAGTTAGAGACCCCTCCTATCTCTGGAAGAGGGGCTCTTATACAAATGAAACTGAAATTGTTGCATAACTCGAGAACTAATCAAGTAAATGGAATCAAATTTGGCATGTGGAGGTTTTTGGAGGAGAGATATGTTCCTATGGTAGTTAGATACTCCTCTACCCTCTGGAAGGTACGAAGGGTTTCCATACAAATGCAACACAAATTTCTGCATATCTCGAGAACTTCCCAAGTAACACGCTACGGTCATCATTAGTTGTAGTAACTTGATTATAACCTAGCAAGTCATATGTATGTTATCTCAACCGAATAGCAACAAGTGTGCTACTAGGGTTACCAAGAAAATGGAACCAAATTCGGCATGCGGGGGGTTTTGAAGGCAATGATTGTATGGTGGTTTAAAAAACCTCCCCCCTCTGGACAGGGCGGCTCCCATACAAATGAAACACAAATTTCTACCAAATATGAGAATTCTCCAGGCAACTAAAACACAAAAGGGAAGGTCCATTAAATATGTTACGCAGTAAGGGGGGAGGGGGGTTTGAGAAAACGTGACGATCCATACAAAAAAAATTGAAGGTTCATACAAAAAATGTGACAAGGCAGGGGGTTATAAAAAGTCATTTTTATACGTGATTAATGGAAGTTCCCAAACGTGTATTTCTCGGGTAAGAAGCATGCCCTGATAGAAGTTTGAACCCCTGCTTAGTCAAGAAAAAAAACTCATTCCAAAGCCCAGCCATAAACGAGACAGTTCTATTAAATTTTTATTCTTTTAGTTTCAAGCGTAGCAGCGCTCGTACCGAGTTCAGTTAGTCTATATATAGAAATAAATTTCTGTCTTTCTGTCTGAACCTTATAGAATCAGAAACTACTAAACCGATTGACGTGAAATTTTGCATGGAGGGGTGTTTGGGCCCGAAAAAGGTTCTTATGATAGATTAAGTGTGGGAGGGCGGAGGGTCACTAAAAAAAACCAAAAAAAATACCCCTCCCGCCTCTACAAATTGGGGCTCTCATACAAATAAAACACAAATTTCTGTATAATTCGAGAACTAATCAAGTAAATGGAACCAAATTTCGCATGTGGGACTTTTAGGAAGCAAGAAATCTGTTTATGGTGGTTTGAGACCCTTCCCCTTACTACAAGAGGAGGCTCTCATACAAAATGAACAGAATTTTCTGCATAATTCAAAAAGCTAATCAAGCAACTGGGACCAAATTTGACGAGTGGGGTTTACTGGAGGCAAAAAATGTTTATGTGGTAGTTTGAGACCCCTCCCATTTCCAGATAGGGGGGGGGGCTCTCATACAAATGAAACTGAAATTTTTGCGTACCTCAAGAATGAATAAAGTAAACGGAACCAAAATCGACATGTGCGGATTTTTGAAGGCAAAAAATATATCTACTGTAGTTTGAGTGCTCTCCTCTCTCTGTTAAAAGAGGGGGTATCATAAAAATTAAATACAAATTTCTACATAACCATAACTCGCAAACATATTAAGCAAATGAAACTAAATTTAGCATATGAAGGTTTTTTAAGAAAAGGTTTTTTTTTCATGGTTGTTCAAGATCCCTCCCCCCTATAGGAGAAGGGGCTCTCATACATATGGGATACAAATTTCAACCAAACATGAGAATTATCCCTATTGATATGAACATTTGTATGCAGGGGATTTTGGGTCCATGGAAGATTCTTATGATGGTAATAGAACACGCACCCTCTGGAAAGAGGGGCTTCTATATAAATGAAGGAAACAATTCTGTATAATTCGAGAACTAATCAAACAAATGGAATCAAATCTGGCACGTGGAGGAAAAAAATGTTTTTATTGTGGATTGAGACTCCTCCTTTCTCTGGAAGGGGTGTGCTCTCATACAAATGACACACAAATTTCAACCATACATGAGAATTACACCTACTGTTATGAAAAATGTTATGCAGGCGTTCTGAAAGGGGGCCTCCCATACAAATGAAACACACATTTCTCAAGAACTAATCAAGCAAATGGAACCAAATTCGGTATGCAAAGGTTTTTGAAGCCAGGAAATGTTTCTAGGGTGGTGTGAGACTTCTCCCATCTCTGAAAGGGCTGGTTCCCATACAAATGAAACAAAAATTGCAACTTCACATGAGAGTTATCTAAGAAATTAAAACAACAAATGTGTATTTCTCGGGTAAAAAGCATGTTCTGAAATAAGTTTGAACCCCTTCTTAGTAAAGAAAGAGGGATGATTAAGCTACTCTTAGTACTACATTATGCACAAGAAGATAATCTAAGGTTCTACCAGAAGAAATAGGATACGGCGTAGTTTGAAGATAAAAAAAATGTCTATGAAATACTTCTATACAAAAACATCAACCATGGTTGAAATAACCTATCTGAAAGTTAAATTAAATACAAAAACAAAAATAAAACGAAAAACCAAATAACAAAACTAAAACTCTTGAAGCAAAGTCACAAATTAGCAAAATATTTTAACGAAAATAATTTCGAAAAACAACCATAAACGCCCCAGTTCTATTAAATTTACATTCATTTCATTGTAAGCGAAGCAACGCATGCACCGGGGTCAGCTATCATTCACCATAAAATTTAATGCGCATATGATTTGTAGCATGACACGCTACATAAAACTCAATTTGTTTTGGGTATTTTACCATCGAACAAAATTTACCGCAACACTAGAACTTTATTCTTAGATATTATTTACTGATAAACGAATCAGAAGAGCAGAGAATCGAACAAAGCTGAACAACGAAAATCACCATGAAGTTTGACAGCTTTGGTAATTTGGCCCTATGCAGGATTTATGGCAGCCAATTGGTTTTATGAAGGTTCTCATTTGGTCATAACATCTCTCACTAGAAAGTTTTCAAAATCTGTATGGGCTTATAAAGGTTGTTATTTTTTAAATTATTTATTATTTTATTTACACAACCGTCTATAGAGTGGGCCACATACTGATTTGTTCTAAACTGAGCGATCGAATAATTCACTGTATGAATCGCACCAGCACACAGTGGTCGGAAAAGCCTTTTTTCAGGGCGAAATTAATAACTCCTAAGCATTACGTTTCCGAATCATGGTGTCTTCTACAAAGTTGTATCTGAACAAGTTGACCATCTTGTGGTGATAATTTGGTAGTTCCAAACTGGTTTGGAAAAAAATGGCTTGAGTGCCCCAGAAGTACCTGGGCTCATTTATATAGCATTATGTTCCTTGATACCCATTAAAATAAGAATTTTATGACTTTTTGGCCAATTCTCGCCTAAACAATCATAAGGGCGAAAAGAAAGAACGCATTTTTTTAGCTAAAATTACTCGTAACTTTTGAATCACAAGCAGTATTAAAAAACTTTGTTCAGTAAAAATGTGCGCTATACCGGTTTTTATATTTTGATTCAATATCACATAATCCTAAAATGAGAAACAAAAAAGTTATAATGAAAAAACTCGTTTTTAAGAGACACCCTGATATAAAGCAGAAAAATAGCTCTATCATGGTCGAATGAAGAGATAGAAAAATAGTGTCTGAAACAAAGTTGCTTGAAATTATATTTCCTACAAACTTGCTTTTGACATCACCCTTCTATTGTGTTTCGTAAAAAAATTATCAATTTTGGAACTACCAAATTATCACCACAAGATGGACAACTTGTTCAGATACAACTTTGTACAAGACACCATGATTCTAAAACGTAATGCTTAGGAGTTATTAATTTCGCCCTGAAAAAAGGCTTTTCCGACCACTGTGCAGCATTTCTTTTGAGATAAGACGTCCGAAAAATCACGGGTTAATGTCATTATCGACACATACAGTACTGGCAAGAAAGAAAAGTACACACTGTAAAACCCTTTAGAATATTGATTAAATGTTGACTATGATAAGCTATAGCACATGAGTTTGTTTGATGAAAATTATCGATATTCCATTTGTATTAAAATGAATGTGTCAGTTTGCGGATGGCGTGCTTCATTTACGTGTGATAGATATTCTTAGAAAATGTTTAACAATTTAAGCTGGCAAAAATAAAGTATACACCACAGTGACAATATTTTTTATCACTATAGACAACACCATATCGAAAAACTCTCCTCTTGTCCACTCATACTGGACGCAACCATTGCAAGTGTCAAACGTTTGTAATTGTGTTTGCGTCATAGATGCAAGGTTTCGAGTTTGTTAATCGAAGTACATCGAAAGCATGAAAATATCGTTGCAGGTTGCGAAAACTTATTGTGAGAGATTGTGAAAATGGTCTCTTATACAGGAAAATCGCGAAAAAGTTCGGAGTTAGCTTTTCTGCGGTTTATAAGCTTTGGAAAAAAATATCAACAGCGGGGGAATGTGAGTGATAAAGGTGGCCGAGGAAGAAATCGTTCGACAACAGTCAGACAAGATGCTCGAATACAACGAGAAGCGCGAAGTAGCCCGAAAATAACAAGCAGTGCGATCAGAGAAAGCTTGTCTCTAAATATATCCGCAAGAACTGTTCGTCTGCGATTGCAACAAGAAGGGCTTAAGAACAAGTTTGCCGTCCTCACATCAGTAAGCGTAATAGAATCAAACGATTGGAATTTGCGTTAAACTATGCGGATAAGCCCATTTCCTTCTGGAAAACGGTTCTTTGGACAGACGAAAGCAAATTCGACCTATTTGGTACCAAACAACGGCCAAGGGTAAAGATCAAACCAGGCGAGGAACTTCTGGACAAAAATGTAATAAAAACAGTAAAGCACGGTGGCGGCAACATTATGGTGCGAGGGTGCTTTACTTGGTCAGGAGTTGGGGAATTGGTCCGTATTGAAGGAATTATGACGACCGTCGAAAATCTGAAGGTTTCCTTGTTGAAGGTTGGGCTCGAGCATAACTTCCTTTTTCAACAAGACAACCACCCAAAACATACGGCTCGTAAAACTCAAACGTTTTTCCGTGGATCACGTATCAAAGTGTTGGAATGGCCGCCCCAGTCACTGGACTTGAACCCGATCGAGAATTTGTGGTCGATATTGGATTCAAAAATGGACAAAACCAATGTTACCAACAAAAACCTGCTCTTTGAAGCTCTACAGGAGACCAATTGAGGTCAATTGACAAGCGTTATTTGCGAAATCGCGTCGAAAGTATGCCACGTCGTCTGGTAGCAGTCATCCGTGCCAAAGGAGGTCCTACAAAGTACTGATTTCGAGTCAGTTTTGTTTAAATTTGAGTACCTAGATATACTTTTTTTCTGTGCGCTTTTTTCTTGCCAAGCGAAAATAAGAAAACAAAAGAATTTTGCACTACTCTGAAACAATAAGTCTTCTAATTTTTTTATATACGTTTTATTGTTCTTCGCACTATTGCCTCCTTTTCGTCCAAAGGAATCATTGTCGTAACTATAAAGATTAAAATATAATCTTTCGAAGAATATGTAACATATGAGTATGTACTGTTTTCTTGCCAGTACTGTAGTTACTACATTTTAAAAAGCTTCTTGAAGTGTCCAAATGTCCAAAGGTCACTTCTAGAGCTGTAATAGAGCTCAAAACTGAAGCTTCCATGTCGAGAAATTCCACGTAAGACCTGGAGTTCTATAACATGACACCCAGGGTACGCTTCATTCTCCTAGCACCTAGATCGTGATTCTAGCAAATGTTTCTGAACAAACCCGGGGTCATCGTCGGGTTATGAACCCTCACTCCGCTATCTCGCACACATTGCTGATCAGTTGATTTAGTGCTAAACTTGAGCGGATCTAAATTACCATTTAAAATGAAATAAAAGAACTATGTTTGCCATCAACGACCACGGCGGGACCCAGGAAGATGTAGAAGAAGAAGTCCCAACTCACGACTTCTCACCCTCCTCGGATGCTGGCCGCCCCGAGCGAAAGAAAAATACCGAGTTGGTGTACATTTTAATAACAACAATAAATATTACGTGCTCCATCAGACAGAGCGGTCTTCCAGGGATCATCTTCGTCGGTGTTCGGAGTCGGAGAGAGGTTACGTGTATATTTCGCTGAAGTCCTGCCCTACAGCAACGAACGATTCGATGTTTTCAAAGTCAAGTTCATGGGAACCCATTCGGCCGGTCCGTGATGATTGGGGCCATTGCAAAAGGGTTCGAGGTAAATAGAAGGAAACATCCACTCTATAACTTGCTTTTCATGATCTTTTTTTTTTCTTTTTCCTTGCTGCTTTGCGGCACGATTCTTCGACTGCTCGTGTGCTCGTTTTTCGCGTCCCCGGGTTCTCTTTCAGCCTTCAGCCTGCATGACGAACTTGACTGGATGGTCACGAAATGACGTTCCTGATGATGGTTCTTTCTGCGTTTTTCAGCAAGTTATTGCATTCAGGGGGGAAAAAGAGGAAAAAGAAAACAGCAAACACTCCAGCTCAGTCAGGAACATGCGATTTGTTCCCATGCTGGCTGATGATGTGCCTTTTTTTCGCCGCTGCATACCGAGCCGCAATACTGAATGCAATGGGACACTCTCAATTTATGCGCTAGGGATGGTCAAGGCTCAGATTTTAGGAGACAATCCTCAGGCTGAACTAAATTTGGTTTATTTGACTGGCGATTGAAGGTAAATTTGACACCTACATATGTCGATTTTCTCCAAACATCAACAGCACCCCAACGTGCCTCATGCCGTGGACCCGGGGCTCGAAGTCTCGTGACTCTCGTCCGATACAAACGCGGGGTGGTGTCCACCCCACAGAATGCGCATCTTTACCCTTAGAGTCTTACAATTTTTCTTCCCATCGCCCATCGCCTGGCGCATTCAATCACATCTTATCGCGCGCGCATAGAAGAAGCTGAACGGTAGGAAGGAGTAAGTACCTTTTTCCCCCAATCCTGCTGCAGCCGACTTCGATACAAAGCCAAGCAGCAGCAGCAGCAGCAGGCAGATCTTGCATTTCTGGTTTTGCCAGGCGACTTTTGTGCTGTTCCATTCCATGCTTATTTTGTTCTAGGATTTTTATTTTATTTTCCTTAATCGCGTTATTTTTCTGACAGCTTAAACGCTCTTTTAGCTACACACGACCCGTGGTCGGGACTTGTCCGGTAACTTTCTTTGTTTTCCCAGGCGCATTGGAGAGGCTCTTTTCTCGGATTGTTGTGGCTTGTTTGTCAGATGAGGTCGATGATGTTGTCGTCCGTCGGTTGCGGCTCGTGAAACCAAGAAAAAGAAGAAAATACCACGGTTGGGTGGCATTCCCTTAAGTGGTTCGTTCCCGGAAAATAGATGGAGATTCGTGCCTTTGAATCGGTTACATTGTGTAACAATGTGGAAAACCGACCAAGCTGACTT
>JASCZW010020485.1:0-12182 GCA_034211315.2 Aedes japonicus | reverse complement strand
AATTGGCAGCAATGTCCGTTTGGATTCATCTGGTTCCCGTAAATCCGGGTTTCCGGGGTTCGGTATGGAGCCACTATTTGGGAATATCAAGTGAATTTCTGGAAAAGACTGTCACAACCTTTGGAATAATTCCTTAAAATACATTTCTATTCCATATACCTCAATATGCCAACTTGTCCCCGGACCGGTTATACCGGAACAGGATCCCAGAAGGCCTAGAGTGGCGACGAACATATATAGAAGGAAACCCCAGCAAAATGGGTATCAACATTCAGGAAATTTCTTCAGTAAGATATCTGTCAACATTTTGTGGCCTTTTGATGACGTGTTCTCAGACTGGTTATTCCGGAACAGGTTCCGGTGGGCCTTCGAGTGGCCATAAACATTTTCAAAATAAAACCTCGGCAATATGGGTATCAAAATTCATGAAATTTCTTCAGTAGGATATTTGTCCACAAACCAGTTTTCCGGAACAGGTATACGTGGGGCCTCGAATGGCCATGAACATATTTAGAAGGAACCCCTTGCAGTATGGGTATCAAAATTCATGAAATTTCGTCAGTAAGATATTTCTCAACGTTTTGGGGGCATTTGATGATTTGTCTTCGGACCAGCCATTCCGGATCAGATTCCCGTGAAGCCTCGAGTGGCCATGAACAAATTTTAAAGGAAACCTTGGCAATGTCTGGCATACGGGAAACTGTACTAGGATGACCGTTACGTTGATAAGTCGTCAGATGTCCATAAAACGTTGAGAATATCCTACTTAAGAAATTTCATAAATTTTGATACCCATATTGCCAGAGCTTTCTTCTAAAAATGTTTATGGCCAATCGAAGCCATACGGGAACCTGTTCCGGAATGACCGCTCCAAGGACAAATCATAAGATGTTCACAAAACGTTGAGAAATATCCTACTGAAAAAAAGTCATGAATTTTGATACTCATATTGCCAGTGCTTCCTTCTGAATATGTTTATGGCCACTCAAGGCCTCATGAGAACCTCTTCCGGAATGGCTGGTTCAGGGACAAGTCATCAAATGATCACAAAAAATTGACAAACATCCTACTGAAGAAATTTCACGAATTTTGATACCCATACTCCAGGCCTCACGAGAACCTGTTTCGGAATGACTGGTTCAGGGACAAACGGTCACTCCAAGGCCTACTTGTCTGGTGAACTCAGGATTACAAGCAAAATACGCTTGAGAAAATTTCAAGCAGTTTGATACACATATTGTTATGGTTCCAATGAAAAGTGCCTATGACCAGCCACGGACCCTTGGGGAACCTCCTCCGGACTGGCCACTAGAAGTATCATACATCCGATGGACCCAAAACAAGAAAATTAAATCTGCTGAAGAAACCTTAAGAAGTTGGATACCCATATTGCTGGATTTCTACCAAATCCACGATCAGTATCATTACATCAGTACATATAAAAAACTGTAAACAACAATTTTTCTTGTTCTAAAAAGTATTGTTCAGAGGCTAAATTGGGAAATGTACAAACGACACCAACAATCAAATTTTTGTTCACGTATATTGTGACTATTTTTACGTTGTTTTTTTTTTTAATAACGCGGTTTTCTTACGACGTTTTTTTAAGTAACGGACTGCGTAGTAAAACATCTTTTCCAAATGAAGCTTTAGAGAGTTGCCGTTCTCAGTAAAGTTGTTGAGAATGTAAAATATAGTCACTTGACATTATCAGATTAGTTCCAATTGCGCCGCCATCTAAATTGCCAAATCGAGCTCTAGGAAGGTGCTGTCTTTAGCAAAGATGTTAATTGTATATAATAAAGGCATGCAAAATAATCACGTTAGATCCAGATCGTACCTCAGAGATGGCGCTGCCATATTTGCGGCATAAATTAGAACAAATATGACAGTGTCAAAAGATGACGAATGACATACTGAGCAATTTTACCACGGACGGTAACTCTCTAGCTTTTCATATGGATCATATGCATCGCCATCTCTACAGTATACATAAGGTGGAACTAATATAACAAAGTCAAACGACGACAAACAACATACATACTGAGAAACCTTGCCGAAGACGGCAAATCTCTAGCGTTTAATTTAGAAAAGATAGACTATGAAAATGTCAAAAGACGACGAATGACACACTGAGAAACTTTGCCGAAGACGGAAACTCTCTAGCGTTTAATTTACAAAAGCAGCGCCATCTCTGCGGAATGATTTGGATCGGATATGATAATGTCAAAAGACGATGAATGACATACTGAGAAACTTTGCTGAAGACGGCAAATCTCTAGTGCTTAGTTTAGAAAAGATAGACTGCAGCGCCATCTCTGCGGCATGATGTGGAACTAATATGATTATGTCAAAAGACGATCAATGGCACACTGAGAAATGTTGCCGAAGACAAAAACTCTCTATAACTACTCTTGACTGCTTTGCTCACACATTGAATTAACAACCTCTATCCATTTGTAGAAGATTCCCGGTGGCCAATGTAACTGGAACCATGTTTTTCCACCACCAATATTTTTTTATAACCATATCCTTTCAATATGAATATGAAATATAAATTTTATTTCCTTGACTTTTTTACGTCGTTTTTGAAATAACGCGGTTTTTACGTCGTTTTTGAAATAACGCGGTTTTTTTACGCGGTACCATTACCGTCGTAAAAAAAAACTTCAGTGTAAAGATTGGTCATTTATATAATAAACTGACCACTGTACACTTAATCTTTTTTTGACCAATTTTTTACCGTACCACCCTTTTCTCATAAGCTTTATCCTACCATTACTATTACAGGCAAATCTTCTTCCTATCTGGTTTCACTTGTGTTCTCCTGTTTCGATGGGTCCAATTTCTAGCCAGTTCGGTGAGCATTTGGACGAACTTCCAATTCGATTTCTACGTGGCGTTTTTTTTTCGCTTTTCAGAAAAATGCAAATGGATATATTTTTCAGAAGGAATTCAGTTCTCTTGTTTTATAATGTGTATGTCTTGTAAGGCGATTGGTTGCTACTTTGTCGTACGAGTTGGTATCCAACTTTTGAAGGAATCCGAGTTACTTAAGTGTTTATGAGAAGCTGCCTTCAATAGTAACAATGTTGCATCCCGGATAATGATCCACTGCTTCAAGTATCGACCAGCTATGTATTTTTCCGTATCAACTACACAACGGCGTTGGACATCGATTTCCAACCCTATTTGGCCGTTTCAGATCCAAGAATATCCTTATTGCAAAGTATTTGGCAAAAATTTTCACTTCTTACGCAACATAAACCACCATCTTGAATTCCAAAGTGTTGTCAGACACGGATTTTGCGCTTAAAACAACGGCGGTGGAAATGACGGAAATGGCGATCCAAAATTATCCATTGCGCAGGATTGCAGAACAGCAATTCCCGTTTTTTCTTAAGCCAGAGGCCATCATCTGAGATTCCAAAATGGCGATAGACATTCACACAACAGCTTAGGTTGAGTTTCGTCCAAGATAATGTTATTTATAGTTTACCTTATGATTCGCATTTAATTAATTATATAATAATTTACCTTTACTAGTCGTAGCAATTAGGTAGATTTAAACTAGTATGTAAGACTACACTGAAAATTTATTTCCGTAAATAAGCTTTCATACGTTTCATAAACATGGATTTTGTACATATGTAGAACAAATGTCTCATGAATTTTATGAAACATTCATATTGCTTTTTTCTGGTGAAATGCTATCATTACACGTTTTTGTAGAATGGATTTCGTGAAGACCAGCCAATCGCTGCTTTTCGGTTGGTGTTGCTGCTCGGATGAGTGGGAATAATTTATTTATCCCAATTACAAAATTAAAGCCCTGGTGAGAGTTATAACTTCATACTCATTGATTAATGTATATTTTCACGAGTCACTATGGCCTACAGAGGTTAACCACAGATCCAAGAACAGCTTTTTCTGAAAATACAGGATCTAATCCCAGAGTCAGAAACATTTAGAAGAAACGCTGGACAACTCCACGTGGTTGCGTTTTTTTTGTTCGATTACATTTTGAGTCGATAAAGAAGATCTGTCTGTCATTCATGCTCCAAGCAGAGAGACGGTTCCTTTTAATTTCTAGCAAAATATTCGTAGCTCTTTGTATTGTTTTTGTGCAATGAACGGATATTCTTTCTATTTCAAGAAATGCTTCGTGCTTTTGACAGTTGCGCTTGCGCCATGATTTACGAAGGAAGCTTCATGAAACGAACAAATCATTTTCTTTGCTGAAAACAACGAATGGATTCGTTAGTTCTTCTTCTTTTTTAGCATTTCAAGCTTATATCTTTCACATTTAGCTTATTGCTTGCTCACAACTTAGTGTTCTAAATACACTTCCTATGCATTAGTATGATTATGTGGCAAGTACAATCATACGCTATACCCAGGGAGCCGAGAAATTTTCCTTAACGAAAAATTCCTAGACCAGACCGCGAACCGAACCCAGCCACCTCCAGCATGGTGTTGCTTTGTAGCTGCGCCTTTACCGACTGAGCTAAGGGAGGACCCATAGGGATTCGTTAGTGCTACCTTCGTAATATAAACTAAAATTATGTTTCAGTGTGTAGATATAAGTAGGATAATAACATTTATTTGAAACTTTTTGCACTTGCTAATTTCACCCGCATGTACTTTTCTTATGATAAGTTGTGAATTGTCCGTTTTATTTTTACGTTGCCGTTCTGGTTGACTGACGTCTCTCAGATAGAGATCGTTGCGCATAGACTGACCGCTCCCCGCGTGATGTTCCGTCGAGCGGGCGGCCAGTTCAATTGATGCCCCTGTGACAACATCCTCCCACGGGTGCGGTCCACTGGCATCGATGACCGCAGAATTATTGCTGACATCGCATACCGCCAATTTCGATACGGGTCGGCGAAGAACTCCTCCCTATATCATTGCTTGAAGCACGTTACCATACTGTGCTCTGATCGTCTCAATCACGGTTCCACGTATCCAATCGTTACTTTTGCCTTCGTCCACTATCAACACCAAATCGTCGTCTTTCACTGGTCGGGATTCCTCGAACCATTTGAACTGTTTCCAAATCACCGGAAGGTACTCCTACAGCCATGGATGCCAGAATCGGTTGAGTTACCGCTCAGTATGGTCCCACGACTGTCCATTCTCGTCCAGACTCGATACTCACACTGGACTGCCTGATTCCATTAGAACTTCCCAATAGGAAATGGTTCTGGGTCAGAGCATCTAATTCCGCAGAATCAAGTGGTAAGTACGTGAGTGGTCCAGTGTTTACAATGCCCTCTGCCTCGACGATAACGATTTGCAGTTTCTTTCGGTGTACGCAATGCAGCCTTCACTGAACGGATCAACCGCCTCCAAGCGCCACCCATGTGCGGAGCGCTCGGTGGAATGAAAGTCCACCTCGTGTTGGCACTAGTGAACGTAGTGGATACTCCTTCGTGGATCTGGCCACGGAACTCTCGTTCGCCTCCATTAAAGTTTGTAGCGTTGTCGTTGAAAAACTTCACCGGCGACTAACGACGATAAACGAATATTCTGATGCACGAAATACACTACTCAGCTGACAGATCATACGCCACTTCAAGGTGTACAGCGCGCATTGTCAGGCAGGTAAAAAGCGCAAGCCCACGGCCCTGCTTGACCAGTATTGAACCAAAGTAGTCCACTTAAACGTAGCTGAATGGACTGACGTATACGGCTAGCCGTACTGCAGGCAACGGTGCTATTTGTGGAACAGTCGGAAGTGCCTTCCGAACCTTGCAGTTTTGACAGCCTAGTCAAATCCCTTTCGCCACTAAACGGAGTTTTGGTATGGTGAACGGTTGACGGACTTCGTTCACCACAGTTTCGGAGTTCGCTTGACGGTACAGGCGATGATATCGTGCGACAAGAAGTTCGACACATCGGTACTTCCTTGCAAGCGTGTTTCACTGCTGCAATTCAGCTGTTCTGTCGCATCAATCCATGATAATCCATTGTCTGCATTATTTGTCATTCGGCACTCGACCTCGCAACTACTTGCTGTTTGTCTTTCGGTGGCGCTTGATTGTTCTTCAACGGCATCACCTCATACGCAAAAACTTCCGTTTGAACTTGTTACCGGACTTCAATTTCGGCAGCCTACAGCGTCTGTTGAGTTAATCGACCATTGTGTCGCCCTTCCTTGTCTCTCGCGTTGATCTGGAGAACCGCTCGTATTTGCTCACTGGTTTCCATGTAGCGTGAAATAAAACTGATGATCGAGCTTCTTCAGGAGAGGCCGTTGCTGGATTTGTAGATCTTGGCCATTCCTTCTCCGGGAAGTGCAAGAACTCTGGTCCGGTAAACCATTTGCTGTCCATTTGCTGTCCATTTGCTGAAGTAGGGTTCATTCCCCTTCTTTGTTACTTCATCCACCGGTTTGGACTCTGACGGCATCCATCTCCACTCGTCAGCAGTAGTTGGTTTGAGGGTTTCTCTGACTCGGTTGGCCACAATTGGCCGGTGGATTCTCGGTTCTGCACGGATCCACGAAAGCACAACCGAGCTATCTGTCCATATAATTCGCTTTCTGACAAGAATGGTGTGGTTTGCTTGCACGAACTTAGCCATTCTTGTTCCGAGGAGACAACCTTATAGCTCCAGCTTTGGAATAATCGTTGGTTTTAAAGGGCTGGCGATGCCTCCAGACTCAATTATACGCAGTTACAGAGCACAGGAATACTCAAACGAGCTGGCGTCTACGAAGACGTGAAGTACGGTATCTTCGTTCGTAAGAGCTGTCGCTTCCGGGAAATAGCAACGGGAAATTCGAATATTCGTTATGTACGAAATCATCTTGATCCACCTACGACAGTCCGCATATTGCTTGTCACCCATCCCATACGAATCCATCCCATACGGTTCCAGCGCGCCACAAGTCCTGCAACAGAATCTTGCAGGACGTGGATCAAAAAGGTAGCCAATAATCCCAGTGGGTCAAATAGGGTCATGACTCAGCGTAACACTTGCCTCTTCGTTGGAATTCTGTCACTTTATAAAATAGATTTAGCTTAATCGCATATTCAACTGCTGAACGATAGTTCATCCGTTAGTGGTAACAACAACATTCCGAGCACTCGTATTGGTGCTCGTTTTGGTGCATTTCTCCTAGGTATTGCAGAACACTCTCATTGTTGGAAATTCTGTTTCGTAATTCAAAGCCACAGTTTCGGAAAATCTGACGGACTTTTTCAGAAATACAGCAAGCTTCCTCTTCTGAACCGAAGCTGTCGAGCTAGTCGTCTACGTACGTACCAGCGGCTGGAAAGTCCTGAAGAAAGAGAACATATATTTTGGCTCAGAAAGTACTAGCATACCGGTCTCAAGGTTACTGATTCGCCCCTAATAATGTAACTCGCACCAACACACCCTCAAATATGCTGTCAAAATAACGTAGCAAATCAAAACAAAGCCAAAAATACTAGAACCGAAAGGTACTGAAATGCGCAAGAGTTATAGCAAGGTGCACATTGGAAGGTGTACTTCGAATTTACGAGTTCTACAACAGAGAACCAATTTCAAATAGCTAGTATCATATTGATTGTTGTACATACTCTGTAGTATTCCTTTTGCTGCTCTGGGGACTTTAGCGCTGTGTTCCTGGGCGTTCTTATTCTTCACGCATTGTGCTAAAGCTGGCGAACATGTCGATCCGAACGTCACAACATCAACCAGGAAGATATCCGGGTCATGAGACGGATCCACACGCCACAGGATTCGCTGTGTGTGCTTGTAGGCTGGGCGCATCAGCATTTGCAGGAACATTTCCTTTACATCGGAGCACACCGCAATCGAGAGCTGACGAAAGCGGAACAGTACCCCTAACAGCGACACCAACTGGTCTGGGCACTTCAACGGCATACTGTTCAGTGAAACGCCATCCACCTTGGCAGCAGCATCCCAAACAATGCGTGCCTTGCCTGGCTTTTTCGGATTGATCACCGCCCCTACAGGGATGTACCAGATTCTGCGAGGATTAACTGCTTCAAGTTCGTCCTTTGTGATTTTATGGATGCAGCCATTGTTAACAAGCTCAAGCGTCTGCCTGATTAGCCTGCGAAGCGTCATAATGTAGCTATCCGGCAACTCTACATCATCCTCCTTCCACAGCATGGCAATTTCATCTTAAAGTCATGGAAAGTTGACGAAGAGAATTGCTAATTGTTACTTAGGACCTAATGCATTGTTAAGCTTGAGTTGTTTCCGACACGAACCGTCGCCTGCTCTTCCTTAGAAAGCAGGGTGACCTTCCCTGCTCCATCTTGTTCGACCTCGTAGAGCTGCAGAGAAAAAGTGGGCTCTATCTTCACGATAATGCACCTGCTCATTAATCCTCAATTGCTCAAGCAAAATTGAATGAAATTCGGTATCAGTTGGTTCCCCATCCACCGTATTCATTAGACTTGGCCCCCAGTGACTTCTATTTGTTCCAAATGATGGGCTCATAGCTGAAACCGATGGCTTTTTTTGAGGACTTCCGAAGGAGTACTATTCGAATGGGATAAAAAAAAAATAGCAAATCGCTGGACTCGCTGTATCGACCTAAAAGGAGAGTATGTTGAGAAATAAAACCAAATTTGGCAAAAAAAATATTTTCGTGTTTGATATTGAAGGGACTTTCCAGGCAACTTAGTAGACGTACCATCCGAGCCTTGTCTTCATAGCAACTGATCCGTTGCCATTACCTTCCCTCGACGTCAACGAAATGGCTTATGATAGGTTGCGTCAAGTCCTATAAGCAGCTTCGGTACGACGTTTTTGTAGCTCTGTATCGTTATCTGCTTGCCTCACGGCTTCGTAGTTTTGGAGGGTCTGGCTAGGCAGGTTCAAGTTCTACACCGTACGAACGACATCCTAAACCGCTTCTGCGAACCAGTTCCACCGACGGTGATGGTGACGACCTTTGACAGCCCACCATAGTGGCTGAGAAGTTCCGTTTACTTCAAGTTGCTCTGCAATTCCGCTTCCCATCAGAGTCAGTAGTGATCCCTCGTCCAAAAAAGGATACGTGTCCACATGTGTCCGTGCTAGGAAGATCCTAGCTATTGCTGCTGCTGTTGATGCTTACCACGGCGTAAGTTGTACATTTCTAATCGTGGAGTGTGCGAAGGGTTCTCGATGCTGCTCGTTGTTGGTGAAGGGGACTCGTGGCTGCTGGCGACTATCGTGAGGTGCTTGTACGAAATCGTGAAAATTAGACTGCTGATCCCTGGTAGCAAAGGGAACCTTACTCTTACCTGCAACGCCAATCTCAATCGAATGCGATTTCTTGCAGGCACCCAGATTTCTTAACTGCTGATTATTTTGACGCTTGTCGCCGGATGAACTCGTGAAGGTGTACCGATGTTGCACGACTGTCGGACTGATATTCCAGTAGCTTGGATCCAAACCGAGCTGCCTTTTACACTGCTGCAACTGACGCCGTAGCTCTTCCAGTTACTGGCTGGTCGGAACAGACTGTAGCTGGCAACGTTCCAGCTGCTCTTCCACATCGCGCACCGCTACTACGTCGCGACTGTTTACGTCCACGGACTGAGCAGCTGCTGGCAGAAATGGTTGACCAACCACTGCGCCATCTCCTTGCTCCGAATTATTATCGATCCAACCGGATACTCCACATTCGCGATTGCTTGCACGGCTCCTGGGTATGGTCCCTGAAATTTGAAGTTCATGTACCATCCGTTGCCGCTCGAGCTCCTGACGTTGTTTCAGTAGGGTAAGACTACGCTGCATACTGGAGTTCGTACAGTTCAACGAGATACTTCCTGGTGCGGGTGGACTCGGTTGCGGTGTTTCAATACACTTGGACCAAAAACGCATTCGTGTTACGACCTCTCAGGAGAATTTGAGCAATTTTAAAGCTATGTCCATTTAGAATCCGGAATAATAAAATCATCTGTATCTCGGTAACGGATTGACGTTCAAATAAGTTCAAAACATCAAAACAAAGGTAATTTAATGTACTTTAAGGGAGAAATATCAATACAAATCGTTTCTCTTCTTTTCTAATAAAACTTCGCACTTTCTTCTTTATTCCTCCCATCAAACGCTGCACACCTCCGGAGTCAACTTCCTTGGCACTTTTGTTCCATATTTTGGTCATTTGAGTAGCGTCCCGAGTCGTTTTTTCCAGTTTTCATAAGCTTCCGCTTCATTATTGCCCAAAATCTCTCGATGGGCCGGAACTGCGGGCAGTTGGGTGGATTTATGTTTTTTCGATGAAATCTACGTTATTATCGCGTTACCACTGGATAACTTCTCGGCTGTAGTGGCAACTCGCCAAATTTGGCCAAAACTTCACGGGATCTTTATGGGCTTTAACGAAAGGTAGTACGCTGTTTTTGAGGCATTTTTCCTTGTACAGCTGCGAGTCCATCGTCTTATTTGTCACCAACACTTTGATCTTTGCTC
This sequence comes from Aedes japonicus, assembly GCA_034211315.2. Classification (NCBI taxonomy): domain Eukaryota; kingdom Metazoa; phylum Arthropoda; class Insecta; order Diptera; family Culicidae; genus Aedes; species Aedes japonicus. Next base: position 1,754 of record JASCZW010020485.1, on the reverse strand, counting down.
CGCAGCTGCATATTCATTGCCAAATCATAATTTTTTTTTGGAAAATTTGGCCATAAAAGCAAGGAACATTTCCTCGTGCCGTAGCCATGTAGAATTTCTGGCCAGGAAGCTGTCCGTCATCCATTTTGACGTTAACTTACCATACTATTACCGTACTGTGTGTTGAAAATACTTGAAAATGTTTTTACACAGCCGTAGCAATACAAATAAAAAGTCGTCGAAGAGAGTCTCACAATGCAACTTAGGACCTAATGCATTTTTCAGCTTGCGCTCATCTTTCAATATACCGCCCAATCTCGTTACACTGGACGATGCCTGCCTAACTCCGTGCTCCATCTATTCGAAAACACACAGCTTCAAAGACACGCACTTAACTCAATCATCTGGAATTTATCGCTAAATCTTGCGAGCTATAACTTCAACCTCTGATCGAAGATTTACGAGACGGTAAAGGGCGATACGGTCAAAATTTGGTCAATATCAACTTGACGTATTTCTTTCAATTTTGCATTTAAAAAACCTGAACACCCCTCATTTTGAAGATGTGTGTGTGTAGAATGTTGCTCCTATTTTGATTTTGGAATTCACTCTTCAGTTGTCAAAATGCCGTCCAAGCAAGAAGAGCAGCGTATCAAAATTTTGCTCGCGCATCGTGAAAATCCGAGCTACTCGCACGCAAAGTTGGCAAAATCGCTAAAAGTTGCCAAATCAACCGTTACAAATGTAATTAAAGTGTTTGGGGAACGTTTGTCGACAGCCAGTAAGTCTGGATCGGGGGGAAATCGAAAACCGGAAGCCGCTGAGACGACGAAGAGAGTTGCCGGTAGTTTCAAGCGAAACCCTAACCTATCTCTCCGAGATGCCGCAAATAAGCTGGGTGTATCGTCTACAACCGTGCATCGAGCCAAAAAACGAGCCCGACTATCGACTTACAAGAAGGTAGTGACTCCAAATCGCGATGATAAACAAAATACGACGGCCAAAGCGCGATCCCGGAGGCTGTACACGATGATGCTGACGAAGTTTGACTGCGTGGTAATGGACGACGAAACCTACGTCAAAGCCGACTACAAGCAGCTTCCGGGACAGAAGTTTTATACGGCAAAAGGAAAGGGAAAGGTAGCAGATATTTTCAAGCACACGAAACTGTCAAAGTTCGCAAAGAAATATCTGGTTTGGCAAGCCATCTGTGCCTGTGGCTTGAAAAGCAGCATTTTCATAGCTTCCGGGACTGTCAACCAAGAAATTTACGTGAAAGAGTGTTTGAATAAACGTCTGCTGCCTTTCCTGAAGAAACACGGTTGTTCCGTACTGTTTTGGCCGGATTTGGCATCTTGCCATTACGGTAAAAAGGCCATGGAGTGGTACGCCGCCAACAACGTGCAGGTGGTTCCCAAGGACAAGAACCCTCCCAACACGCCAGAGCTCCACCCAATTGAGAAATACTGGGCTATTGTCAAGCGGAACCTAAAGAAGACCAAAAAAACTGCTAAGGACGAGCAGCAGTTCAAGGCAAACTGGATTTCTGCGGCGAAGAAGGTGGACAAGGTGGCTGTACAAAATCTGATGGCAGGGGTCAAGCGTAAGGCCCGGCAATTCGGATTTGGAAAAGCGGAAGCCTAACTGAATATTTTTCCTGAATTTTATACTAATTGAACTTGAAAAAGAAATTTAATTTGATTTTTCAAATAAACGATTTCACCGATTTACACGCGTTTTCCCTTGACCAAATTTTGACCGAATCACCCTTTATC
>JASCZW010020484.1:0-12191 GCA_034211315.2 Aedes japonicus | reverse complement strand
GCTACTGTTACAGCTGTAGATTTGAAGTTATGAACTCAAGTACATTTTCGATAACCTAGAACATCCAAAAAAGATACGAAAATGTATAACGTTTATCAACCAAAATTTTAACAATACGTATTTATAAGTACCATATTGTAGAACAACGCTTTACAGTATTGATAAAGCGTTTATTTTTTCCTTTCTGAACTTCTTCATGTTCAGGATGTTCTAGGTCGCCGATTGGGCCTTAAACTCATGTGTTTATTATTTTTTGCCAGATTGAAGAAATGGTGTGGTACAAATTTTTCTAAGACAGTGTACATATTTATTCAGTCAGTGATTTTATACAGCCGTTAGGTATGAAGGGTTAACAGTAACGATGCTTTTAACATTACACTAAGGTTTTTTTTACACGGTTTCTGTTTTACACGTTTTGTTTTCGGCGATAACTCCGAAACGGAACAACCAATCGATCTAATTCGAATCACATATAACGTTTTGGGCAAAAAGTAATCATATGGCAGTTGTTCAAAAAATTCACAATTTTTGGTGTAAATATTTAAAATTTTAAAAACTGTATTTTGACAATTGCATGGAAAGGTAACACATGCAGACAAAATCGAAGCAATTTAAAATGTTTATGCATGTGATTTTTTTCAACTCTATTTGGTTTTTTTTATACGGTTTCATTGCAAAAGTGGAACGTATTCCTCGTGTAAAAAAGAACCTTAGTATATTGGGTAAACAGACATTACTATCAAAACAACGTTTAATAGCTGCTTGGAACCGATTCAATCCAACAGTACGGTAGCTGTTAGGGCCACTCACAAACTGTGATGGTGGTTTCTTTTAATCTGAAAACTTGATTTCCCCCAAACAAGGCTTATTAGCTGCTTTAGACCGATTTTAACCAACGAGATAAATATGATTGAGGTCATTCACACTTTGTATAAGGAGTGTTTACGAGGTTCTCATGAAGTGCTCTAAAATGTTCACGAACGTTTGGGATTATAGTCGGGAAGTTCTTAGAATGTAACAAAAGTGTTTAGAATATATCTGATGAACTTAGACTGTTTAGGTTCCTTTTACAATATTGAAAAACTCGACGGTCAGGAATATTCCGAATTATAAAAAAAATCACAAATGTTCAGGAAATTATCTTACTATTCATAAACTCCTCGCAATATTCACTAAGCCTTTAAGCAGTTCTGGAACTTCCCGGAATATTCAAGACAGTTCGCCGAAAATTCAAGAAGAACTCTGAGTATACTGGCAGTGAAGAAGGGAGTATTCGGAATACCTTCAAAGTTCTTGAAATATATATACAATCTTCACGAACGCTTTAAGAATTTAAAAATTTAGGTAGTCAACCGAACCGTTTTGAAAACCACCGGTCAGGAATTATCCACAGTATTCAATAAGACCTCGCAATAATTAGTAACCCTTTGAGCTATTCTGAACCTTTTCACAATATAGAAAATTCGGGAATTCCTCGGAATGTTCGCTTTGTGAAGAAGGGAATCCTCGGAATACCTGCAATGTTTTTGAAATACGAAGGACGTTTTCTGAATTTGCAATCCATTTTCGGAATGTGCTGAAAGACATTGGAGTACTAGGAATGTTTTGAAAATTTCTGAAATTCCTCAGAATATTGGAAGCTTCGTAAATTTTTAGTTTTTAAAATGCAGAGAAAATCATCGGAACCATTAAATAATATTCAGGAAGTGCTTATTAAGAAAGTTGTCATAATATTCCTGAAGTATTCGAAGCTTTCTCCAAGTCTCCGGAATATTCGGGAGATTCTAAAAAAATTTCAGGAAGTGATCGGATTACACAAAATATTTTTGGTATTTTCAAGAATGTTTTAGGATGTTTTAGGAGCATTCAAAAAGTAATTCGATCAGCTAGAAATTTTTCGGAATATATAGCAATTTTCAGAAAGACCGTGGAATATTCAAGGGGTTTTGGAAATATTGACGAAGGAATATCCCGAAATTCCTTGGAATTTACAGAAAGCGTTTGGGATCATTTCAGATGTGAACAGATTATTTGATGAGTTTTCGGAATATTTAGGTCCTCGGAAGGTCCACTTCGGCATTGCGTCTTAGGAATATTCAAATGGGCTTGTTTAATTAGTCTTGATGTCTTCAAAAATTAGTTAACAGGAATCACAGTTATCAATGGTTAACGTCGCCAGCCTGCATTAACATCTCATCGGTATTTAAGTTGCGAACGTTAACGAAACAGACGTTAGCCATTAATGTATTACAAACCTGCTTATGAATGTCCCTGCACTTCTTGAAGATCCTTGTAGGGACCGGCTTGTCGTCTTGTAAACTTTCTATATTTATTGTTGTTAATTCAGTTTCTTCGAATATTTTTTCCGGCCAATTTTCAACTGTCTTTCTAACAGATGTTCTTAGGAACTTCCTCCAGAACATCAAGTGAATTTATTTCGGATCTTCCGAGACTTGACTTCACCTGGCTTTCACAATACACGATATCGTTTTGGGAGCTTTTCCAAGTTCCTTCATTGTGTCTAGTATCTTGCAGCTTAGATTATCACCCAGATCATCCTGTGGGGCATTTTTAGGGCTTCAGAAGACATCTTATAACTGGATCTTCTTCAGTGATTCCTCACGGGTTTTCCTGGATTCCTACTCTTGAGCTTCCCGTGATTTTAATCCAGTTCTTACCATGACCTCCTCCAGATTCATCCATACATATTTCCTTGAAAAATATTTCGTCTTGTGAATAGCTTCTTAAAATTTTTTTGATGATATAAAAGTTCATTAAGTGAGCTAGAAAGTTTTTTTTTAAGATCAAGATATTCGCCCATTAAATTTTTCAAATTTTCATATGCACTTTTTCAATATTAGCTGAAACTTCCTCAGCATCTTTTTGTGGATTCGCTTTTTATCTTAATAGGTGTTTAATCAAGTGCCTACTGTCAAATTATTCAAAAAAATTACAGTTTTTCTAGACTTTCTAATGATTTTTTTTTTTTAATTTGGCCAGAGTTTTTGAAAAGTTGGTGAGAGTTTTTCTTGATACATAATCAATCTTTATTCATTTTATCTGCTTTGTATCTTTCTTCTGTTCATTTTCTGTTTGTTGTAGCATATGTTCCCACTTTTTTTCTGTGGAGTTCACGGGATTTGCCTGTTAATTTGTATATCTTTCTGTGTATTCTTCTACAACCTATGGAATCAACAACTGATAATCTACACGAAACTTGCATCAGCTTTTACTGTGAAATCATACTAAAATTATCCCTACAGACTTCCTTAAGTCTTGTTCATGAACCACGTACAGATAGTACATAATTTTTTTTCTAGGTCTTACTAGGATTTCCTAGAAATGTTCAAGTCAGCCAGGTATTTTGCTCAGATCTTTCAGTAGATTTCTATTCCGGGTTTGAGAGTTCCACCTAATCAACTGTCTTATTTGTTGACTTCTGTGTTTTCTTCTAGATCTTCTAGAATTACCATTGCTCTGTATACAAACCTCTGCCAGAACTTATTCCTAATCTACACAGCTCGATAAAGTTGTGTGAATTTCTGTTCAACTGCACTGAAATGGAGAATCACAAATCATTCAAATTAACATTTTAAATCGTGTAAAGTTTTGGGACATTCCATACAAAAGCTCCGCTTGGTTAGAGCTGTTGCGTGCAAATTGCTGCTTCTTGTGTAATGAAATACAATTTTACGTGCTCTGATATTTACATCCCAATGAAAATTAAGGTTTTTTTTTTATCTGTGTAGCTATGAAGTTCGTTCGTTAGTTCGTTAGTTTTTAGGGTCTTATTTCTTCTTTCAATCACTTTTCCATTTTCCCATTTGATTTTGAAGTTTCTACTTTACCTTCTCAATTTCCGATTTTATTTTGTAGTTTCTTCTTTACCTTATTTTGTGGGTACATAAGTCCCTTTTAGGCATATGCTTTGGATTTTTCTCCAACCAATGTAAACCTCGTTCTCTTCCTCTATTCGTTTTCAAAAATTGAATATTATTTCGCTACACTGAAAGTTAATTTTAGTTTATATTACAAAATCGAATGTAATACTCACTAATTCATTCGTTGTTTTCAGCAACGAAACTGATTTGTTCTTTTTATGAAGGTGCATTCGTATTTAATTGCACGCGCAACTGTCAAAAGCACGAAGCTTTTGTTGACACAGAAAGAACATTCGTACATTGTACGGAAACAATGCAGAGAGCTACGAATATTTGGTCACAAATTAAAAAGAAACGTCTCTCTGGTGGCTGCATGAAGGACTGACAGATCTACTTTATCGACTCAAAATGTAATTGACAAAAACAAGCGCAACCACGTGGAATTGTCCAGCGTTGTTTTTATTGTTTCTGACATGGGGTTCGAACCTGAAGGGGGTTCGAAGTGCTGATTCTAAATCCGTAGTTGATCTCACTAGGCCACGCTGACACGTGAGAACTATTTTGATTAATGAGCATGAAGTTATAGCTCACGACAGCGCTGTGATTTTTATTTTTGGGATAGATAATTTATTTCCGCCCATACCAGCAGCAACACCATCATACATGAGTACGGTATAAAAGAGAAACAGCGATTAACTGGTCATCACAAAGTTCATTTCGTGCATTTTACAAAAAGGTGTAATTATAGCATTTCACCAGATTAAAAGCATTATGAATGTTTCATACAATATACGAGACATTTGTTCTATGTACAAAATCCATGTTTACGAAACGCGTGAAAGCTACTTTACGAAAATAAATTTTCAGTGTAGGGATGTTCACTCTATACCATACGTACCCAGCGATTCATCAAACACACCACCTCAGCTCCGACAAAACAACGACTAAACATCAGCATTACCGCAACATATCCTGACCTTTCGACTTTTCGTTCTCAAGCCGTGAGAGTCATATAATTTTCCCCAGATCAAATCTCAGCCGCAATCCTGTTTATCGAAGCCATGAGCACAATCTCTTCGGCATCCATTCAAGCCTAACTAGGTCCTGTTGGGGAGAGGGCTAGACCAACCAACCTAAAAGAAGAGAGCACTGTCCCATTATCGTAATTCAGAACACCAACCTTTTTCTTCTATACATCCACCTAACCATGGCACAACAACGGACCTCACTGTTTTGGTGTGTCTATCCGGCGATGGGATTTGGCTTCGGAGGTTGGGTCGAGGCTGGTCATCTACATCGGCTCACACACAATCAAACAAATCAACAAGTGAAAACCAGTGGACCAGCAGCTAGCTCGAGTGTGCCCCAAAGTGCCCCAGTCCCATCCCAAACCCCCGAGCCCCGGGTTGAGCAGGGGAAAAATCCCATCCAACCCAAGCCAGGACGACTTTCTCTTCCTCCTTCCCGGTTGCCGAGCTGGGAGTTCCAACCCGAGTCAGTCGCACGTCGCTCGCACCTAGTGCACGACACGACAGAATTGCTGGCGGGTGTTTTTATTATCGATAAAATGACTGTTGATTATTGTTTTATGTCTTGTTTCGACGCCGCCCCCGCACCGATCCGAGATCGTGCGGCAGTTGGCACGGCACTCGCTTCGGCGGTTTCCGTTCTTGCGGAAAGGCATCATAACCTGCGAACGATTGGCTGTGAAGCTAAATTCTCGGTTTTTTTTTCTTGGCTTAGTTGGGCCATTTCCCGGAGCTATTCGGAAAACTTGTATAGTCTGGAGAAAGATGGAAGGAACTTCCAGAAAAGCTGAATTTGGCGGAAGATAATTTTCTAATTGACGTTTAGAAAAGAAGGAACGTTTCAGATACTCTCAAATTATGTCGTAGGAAATGTCAGTCGGGGCAAGAACCATTTTTTGGTAAACCGGACTTATTCTTTTGAATAATCAAGACAAGTTGTGGAAGTTTTCAAAGGAAATCTTGAAAGTTTTTATAACATAATAGGAACAGTTTTCAGGTGGAGATTTAATTTCTCGGAAGGAATTTGGCTGATTTCGTAACGGCTTCTATTCAGTCAGAGGGGAATATACGAATTATTAATTAACAACAGAACTTGAAGGGTTCTAATCAGAGTCGAAACATACGTGAAAATCCATTGTTATTCGTTTCGGCGAAGTATCCTGACTGCAAAACCAGAACTTGAGCGAGGTCATGCCAGTTGAAACTCAGAATTCTTTTCTGTGTAGTATATACAATTCCTATATAATCTAAGGCTAATGTTAGTCAAAAACACATAAATGAGTTTCATAAACTCCAGATCACGCCAAAATACAGCCAAAATATCGCGAACCAGTTGAAGAAGGCTTAATAACAGAAAGCGCACCCATTAACTTTTTCGTCCAAGTAAACAAGACTTCTGTAGAGGAGCCACAGATCTAGACCTCACAACCAGGAATGGACGAGACGTTAGATATTCCGACTTTAGAGTTACCGAAGAATCCACAGGAAACCATGGCTCAGCACATGACCAAATAATGTGATCTGTGCCCTGGTAACCTTGTACACATTCACTAAGATTGCAGTCGCTCAGCCCAATTCGGTATAAATGAGCGTTCAAGGAATATTGATTTGACATATGGCGAAATCATCACACGAATGAAGTCTCGACCCACATCCATCGCCCCGAACCAAGTTCTTCGACTCCTTTGGGATGATAGAATGTCTTTCAAACCTCCTTTTTCTCCATTTATGCTGCCTGTTGACGAAAAATAGGAAAATTTGTCGATCATTAACATGAAATACTGATCCGGTGTTAGTGAGGCAACAATTTACTTTAGTAACTTTTTAGTATAACAGAATTACGTATTTTGAGATATATTGTTTGGGTCAAGAGTAACTTTTGAGAAGGACTTATGTGTTTTTGATATAACATTTTTAGGAAACCAGTAACTCGAACATTGTTCGGTGTAGAGAAAAAGTGTTTGATAAGAAATGGCAGGGAATCAAATGATATATGTAAAAAAATATACACTGGAAAAAAACTCCATGAAAAAATCATAATTAAAACTTGAAAATCTAATTCCAAAAATGCGTTATTTTTATTATTATTATTTTATTCCTATAGTGACATTTGGACAAAAAGGTCATTATTTAAGAGGTTAAAGCAACATGAAATAAAAATTTAAAAAAAAGTTTTCCTGAAAAACAGCTTTTGAAAGATTTTCATAAAATCAAGTTATGTTTTTCAAAAATACTTTTCAGTACCAGAATACGATTTTGCATTAAATTTATAATCGAAGTTCGCATGATAATGATCTCCCTAAAAGTAATCGTTTTCGAGATATTTTGAATTTAATTTCATAAGTGCCTAAAAACTTATGAAACACGCCCTTTGCATAAGTTATTCGAGATTTTCCACCTACAAAACTAAATTTTTAGTTTAAACACACATGGATATTCCAACTTTTTCTTTTACACACGCACGATTGGACTAATAGTTTAAAAGTTATAGAAGATAAGAAGATTACCGGAGCACTTAGAAGCTCCTGTATAATCATGAGCAAACACGAGGAGTCCTTAACTGGCCTCAAGGAGCGAATAGCGTCTATAGAACTGAGACTATCCGTGAAAATGATCAATGATCAATGACCCGTCAGTGAAAAACGATTTTTTGGAATCAACTTGGCCAAACTTTCCAGCAAATATGACAGGAGCTATCATGGGAAGAGGATGCCCTGGGATTCCATGAACTTCTGCTTCATAGATAAATCAAAATGAAGCGAACTGTCAAAGGCAGCAAACTGGATTGGGAATATTCGGCGAAGGGCTGACATCCTGTGTTATATACAAATGGTCCAAAGTCAAGAAGCGAGTTTGATGATTCAATTCAAGGAGCTTCTGAAAGTTTTCGATTACCTAAGGGTTCATGCCTTCACACCTGGTGTGGAGCCGGAGTGATAATGCTGTAAACCGATCCGACAGTGGTAACATGCCAGTCAGCACTTCAAGACTCATGGTATGGGTTGAGTGCATGTAACTTAATGCGATATTAATACACCGATATTGAATACGTTCCATTTTGATGGAGATCGACCTAAAAACAAAAGCTACCGTATTCTATAACCAACAAAATCGTTGTCCGGTACAACGTTAGAAGATCTTTTGGATGTGCTCCCCACCAGCTCCCGGTAATTGATTGCAAGATATTTAAATAACATGGGATGAGTTCGGTTTACCCCAAATTTGAAGCTGAAGGGTTATGCTTCCTAGGAAAAAAAAAACTACTAACTCAGTTTTCTCTAGAGCCCAAGTAGACAAATTGTCTAAAAGAGCATTTATGAAAAAAAAAAAAGATTTTTTTGGACCACCCTAGCTCGCAAGTGGTTACCCTTTATGATCATAAAAATACGAGTCTAATAGTTTTCGATAAGGAACATTTATTCTAATTTTGGTGAAATTCTGTTTTGTGGAATTGCTGTTGTGCTTTACTCACCAATTTTTACACATTGAGGATGTATGTTAGTCCCAAGCATCATCTGTTGTTTCTCTGGCAATAACGGATTAGCAACCTCGCGCGGTCAAGTATGTTCATGCTCCTTACCACTTACCGAATTGCTTCAAGTATTCGTGAAAGTAGAGATACGATTATTCGGCTCATATGCAACGTTGCCATATGTAATTCCATTTTATCGCAGTGCTAGTATAAATATGTTTTCTTCCTGTTTTGTTAAATTAGGCTTGTTGGCGATAAAATCTGGACCGATTAAATTTGGAATAAAACTAATTTGCTCCAAGATGCATTTTTTGTTCATTTAATTTTGCATTATTAGTCATCTTAAAACTAATAACAGTTACTTAATAAGGCTGCATGAAAAAACTACAAGCTTTTGAGTTTACTCCAAAATTTTTAAAAATTTTCTGTAGTTGTACACGGCTAGCCATTTTAACTCAATTTTGAGTCGTTTTTGACTCGCTTTCGTCAAAAGTTGAGTCGCTAGATAAATCTGTGCATGTGGCAACCTTGCTTGATTTTAACAATGAACAGACATACGTTCATCAGTCTGCGAAGTATTTCACGCGTTGATTTCCAGAGATATACGTATTTAGGGGTGTCCAGATTTTGTCGCGAACATGCCTTATACATGATCAGGGTGCCCACAGACTCGGGAAAATCGGGAAATGCGGGAATCCAAAATCATCGGGAAATATGCGGGAAAAAGGCGGGAATTTCAAAAGTCATCTGGAATTTTTGTCATATGGAAGGAACCATACTCACACCTTTTTCAAATGATTTGAGTAGCGTCATTGTTCAGCCTACTCAAAACGTTCCGCTTAGAGCATCTTCTGCGGTGGTCTATTTTAACATCTTTATAGTTGATTTGCATCAGCAAACTTAAAAAGAACCAGCTAAAAACGACCAACTTTGCGTTCCCCGCACCGGTGTAGTATTTCTTGTTGTTAAACCCACCAACACCTATCATCTTGTCAATCTTACAATATCCAGAGATCAGAAGTTTTGTTTTCTTTAGAGACCGAGGATTTTTCGCAAACTTTTTACCATGGATTGGTTTGAGTGGTGGTGAGTGTGTGAATGCATGCATCTCATTAAAACGATATTAGATAGTGCTGATAGTGACAGATAGAGCCACGTCAAGCTATGACAAGAAGCACTTTCTGCGACGTTTCAACATGCCAAGGGATATGATCCTAGACATTATGCGACAACTAGAGTCAACTGATGACTTTTTCCAGCTGTTGCGATGCAGCTGGATATGTTGGCCTTAGGTTACATAGGTACACTACAGCTTAACGGATGTTGGCGTATGTCCTCAGCTCCTCAGTTCTCTCGATGACAACTTGGGTGTTGTTGACCCTGAGGAATTCTTGCAAATCTGTCCTTAAGACTTACGCAGTATTTACGTCCCCCAATATCGGAAGAGGTGAAGAAACTGATGGACAAAAAATATCTCCCAAAAGTTCCTAAAAAATCTTGTAAATTCAGTGCACTTAGAAACTCAGGGAACTTATCAGAAGGTCAGTATACTTTTTAGATTTGACTTAGATTTTCCCGAGGTTTAGCTATTCTCCCTGATGTCAAAGGAACATACCATAAAATCAGGGAACTTTCCAGAACTTAAAGGTTCTTCCTAGAAGTTCAGACAACTTTCCTGAAATTCAGATTTGGATTGGAAAATTCAGGGAATTGTCCACAAATTCAAGGAGCTTACCACGAGTTCAGGGAAGCTTCCAAATGTAAAGGGTTATTCACAGAAGTTTAGGTAACTATCCAGAAATTCAGGGGGCTTCCAGAAGTTTAGAAAACTTATCAGATTAATTTGGGTATTTTTTCAGAAGTTCATAGAACTACTCAAGATGTTCAGGGAACTTCCCAAAAAATCAAGTAACTTCCCAGAAAATTAGAGAACTTCCAATAGAGAACAGTCATGAAATTCATGAAGCTTTTCAACAGTTTGCGGATCTTCCTAGAGGTTTAGTGCACTTCTTAGAATTTCATGAAACATGCTAGACATATACAGAACTTCTTAGAAGTTCAGCGAACATGTAGGAGTTCAAGAAACTTCCTTGAAGTTCAGGGTTTCTCATGAATTCAAAAAGCTTCTCAGAACTTCAGGAAATGCTCACAAAGATCATGGAACTCCCCCAAAGATCAGGAAACTTTTCAAAAGGTCAGCAAACATCTCAGACGTTCAGAGAACGTCCCAGAAATTCAGAAAATTTCCCAGAAGTTCAGGGAACTTTCCAGAAGCTCGAAAAAACTCCCGGATGCTCAGGCGATTCAGTAATTCAGGAAATTTCTCAGTAGTCCTGCGATCTCCCAAGAATTTCAAAAAACTTCCCCCAAGATCGGGGAGCTTTCCAGAATTTCAGAAAACGTCCCAGATAAACAGAAAACTGGATTTTTTGAGCATTCGAAAAGTTTAGGAAACATTCAAAGGATTTTTCCATAAGTTTGGGAAGCTTCCTCGAACTTCAGGGATCTCTCCAAGCGATCGAGAAACTTTCCAATCGTTCCGAAAACATCCCAAATTTCAGGGTATTTATGTTTTTAAAAGAACTTAAACTTCTTACTACTCGATAATTTTTCGAACCCAACCAAAACGATAATAAAGAATCCAACTACTATTTAATTAATTTCATAGAATTTCCACCTATTCACAATCTTGGATATCATAAAAAGTTCTTGTACGGTTTAACAACATCTCGGTAATGCTAACTATTCCACAGAAATTCCACGGCTTCCAAGATGTTTTTTTTTTTTTCAATTTCTCGTAAGTTATTTAAATATGTGTGATATTCTGCTTTTTATCACAGAACATGTACCTGCTGGAAGTTCAAACAACTTCTTCCTATTCCATGGATGATCAGTAAACTTTTTGGAAGTTTATCCAAGTTTCCAGATACGTTAATAATTTTTCGGCAATTCAATGAACTTCTCTAAAGTTCCACCATTTCTCTTCTCGAAAGACAGCGAGCAAACTCCAATTATTTTATTCAACTGCCGAGAAGTTTAATCAACTTCTGGCATGTTCATTATAGATATTTCCACCCAATCTTCATAGATATTCTGAAGTTCATTAAATTAAATTTTTAAAGAGTGCGTTCAGTAAGAAACTTAGAAGCTTATATAAGTTCTTAAATGATGCAGGTCCGGTATAAAACAAACTTTACAAACACCGGCGAAGCAGCGATGTTTCTGCGTTTGGTCTAAACAAATAAATCCAAACCACGATTTGAACCACCGTTGAAGATACCCTTAGAAGATTTGGCTACACGGCTGTAACAGGTGAGGCCAGAAATGAACTTATCTTTCATGTGGTGGCGAATGCGTTTGAAGTTTGGCAAATTGCGTTTGTAAGGGTGTTAACACATGGTGAAAGAAGAATTTGAGCAGCTGTGCTCAATGCCGTCTGACGTTGCTTGCCGGATTCCAGAGAAAAGAAAATGGTTTGGATAAATTTTGGCTACAACCAAGAAGGAGCTACAAAATTTGACAACATTTGTTGAAAATTGGCACATCCTGTCGCACAAAAAGGCGTATTTTAAATAAATGGAAAGTGTCTGGTGGTAAACCAAACTGAAAAAAGTTTGGGAGCTCAGAGATTTTGCTACGAGTAATTTATATTAACTCATCTTAACAGTCGGGAAAATAAGGCAAAAATGCGGGAAAAATGCGTGAATTTTTATATTAAGATTGTGTGGCCACCCTGCATGATAATATGTTGAAAATTTTGGTTCAGCTTGTTGTGAATCAACAGGTATTGGAGTAATTCTAATAGATTTT
>JASCZW010020483.1:0-12189 GCA_034211315.2 Aedes japonicus | reverse complement strand
AGCAGTTTGGAGTGAGTAAGCGTTTTGTTTTTCGTACCTTGAAACGGTTCAAGGATACTGGAAGTGTCCATATTCAACACAAAGGAGGTGCCAGACGAACTGCCAGAACGAAGAAAAAGATCAAATGAGTAAGGGAGCGAATAAGACGTAATCATTCATTCATCATTCTGGCAACCCTGTCGTGCTGTGAAGTTGTGTTTTCCTGCCGTGTCATCTGTTAACTATTGATTTCGTCGAAATTCTACCCCCACAATTAATCAACGCGTCATCATACTGCCCGCTACCGATCAAACAATCCGCCTCTAAAGTTAGTCGCGACTTTCAGTCAGGTAGGATTAGTGAATGCAATATTTTCCGAGCGGGCTAGAGTGTGGTCTGAGTAAACCACCCACCGCCATTGCACAATCTCAAAATCCTCCCACCTCGCCCCTCTCCACCTGCAATGTTATCGCAGCTCTGTGATGAGTGCCGTCTGCCGTAATAAACAACAACATCCCGACCATCAATTCCACCCAGCACCATTTCGATTGAAAAAAGAACTCACCTGTATTTTCCTGTAACAAGCAAGACAATATAGTTTACCTGCTGCTGCTTGTCTCCTCACTCTGCAATCCGAAAAATTCCAAGCCTCGTCCAGCTTCGATAATTTCGTCAATCGTCCGCATCGCTACAACCATCAGCGCCGGCTTCATTCATCGTGATCTTGAGGTAAACAAACCAAGCTACATCGCCACCGTGAGTGTGAGCCGTCAGTCGTTAGAAATCACTCATTCTCGCATCTGTAACTGCCAGTGTTGCCAGTTTCACCGCCATAACCATTTTGTAGTGTGTGGTGACATTTAAGTGACGCTTATTACTATCACTACCCCGGTGATCTATTTTTGATTCGCCTGTTGTTAGCAATGATGGAAATTTGTAACAGCTGTGCAAATTCTATGACTGCGACGGAAGTTGTTTTCGGCGGTTTTTGTAAAGCCATTTTCCATTACAAGTGCGCACACCTGTCGGAGTCGTTCTACAAGGATATTTGTGGAAATTCTGCTGTTTTCTGGCTCTGCAAAGGATGTTGTGATATGATGAAGAATGCTCGCTTCAAAAGTGCCATGACGTCGACAAACGCTGCTACTTTGGAACTCAAGGATAGTTATCAGAGAGTGGTTGAAGAACTGAAAGCGGAGATAAAAAACAGTCTAATTGCTGAGTTGAAGCAGGAAATTCAAGGGGGCTTCAACAAATTGTCTCCTGCTGTGCTCTCGCCGCTTCCACGTCAATTCTAATTTAGGGCTCGCACCACATCCAAGCGCACTCGTGACGAGGATCCTCTCGAGCTAGTAGAAGAGCGACGAAAATGTTCTGCGGGACTGGTCAATCCGGAAGCAGTACTCTCGAAAAAATCAGCGGTGAGACCTGATGAAAGGTTTTGGGTGTATTTAACCAAAATATCGCCTGATGTGTCCGAAAGCGAGGTGCAAAATCTTGCTAACGAGTGCTTGCAAACAACCGATGCCGTAGCCAAATCCTTGGTACCCAGAAGAAAGCCGATATCGATGCTATCGTCTGTGTCCTTCAAGGTGGGTGTTCAAAAGGATCTCAAATCCAAGGCAATGGATCCCGCCACCTGGCCTCGAGGAATAGAATTTCGGGAGTTTATTGACCATGCTTCGAATGTCCGGAATTTTTGGAAACCAACGCAGCGTTTCGATCCGGGAACAACTTCCTCGAATCATCTACAGCAGCAGTCCAATGAACAAGTCTCAACATAGAAAGGCATCTTTCTGTGCCACCACCTTGTTCGCCCGACTCTCCATTGAAATACTTGACGGTGTATTATCAAAAACGTCAGAGGCATCCGTACTAAAACGCTTTGAAGCTATCGTCCTGTGACTATGATATTGTTGTGCTAACGGAAACATGGTTGCATTCAAACATCTCAAACTCGGAATTTGCTTCAACTTACAGCATATTTCAATGTGATTGGAGCTCCGCCACCAGCGACCTCAAACGTGGTGGTGGAGTTTTAATAGCAGTTAAAGCCACTCTGAGCTGCAGGTCCGTAGTGCTGGAGAACTGCAATAACTTCGAGCAAGCTGTTGTACGCATCAGTCTCCAGAGGTCAAATGTCTACGTTTGCGGGATTTACCTTCGCCCCAACTCGCATCCGGCGTTATATTCCTCGCACTTTATAGTGATTAAGCAGCTAAGTGAACGTATTTCGGATTCCGACATAATCGTTGTTGTGGGTGACTATAATCTTTCCCAGCTTATCTGGATAAACGACGAGGATGTCAATGGACTGCTGCCATCCAATGCTTCATCCGAACAAGAAATCGAGCTTGTGGAATCGATGGTCGCTTCCGGTCTTCACCAAGTCAACGAGATTCCAAACTCTATGGGCCGCTTACTGAACCTAGCATTCGTCAACGATCCAAATGTCGTTGAACTAATCGAGCCGCCGTCAGGTCTTCTCAGGATTGACAGTCTGCACATGCCATTCGTTCTTCGTATCGGCGTAAACCTGGGACCGACCACCTTCCGCCGTTGTTCCTTAAAAAATGTGCTGAGTCTCTGCAAAGGCCTTTGACAATCATTTTCAACAGCTCGCTTCGCCACTGTACCTTCCCGAAACTGTGGAAGACAGCTTCGATCTGCCCGATTTTCAAAGCAGGATCTAGTCATGTGCTGCCTGGCTAAAGTGTTCGAAGGATTAGTTCATGATGTCCTGTACGCTGCTTCTCAACCATTTTTATCTGAGTTTCAACACGGATTTGTTAAGAAGCGTTCAACCATAACGAATCTCATGACGTTCACCAATTTTGTATCAACGGAAATTGAGAACAAGCGTCAAATAGATCCTCCAGTCGAGTTATTAGTACGAGACACCGAAGAAGTCTGCACATTGTAGACGAAATACGCGTATCTGTCGAAGATAAGCAAATGTAGTTGGAATTAAATGGAGATTACTAATTTTTCTTCTAATTTATAGTCAAATAACGGGTGTCCACTAAATAATGAGAACGAAAAGAATGGGTCAGGAAAAAAATACCAGTGAAGTTTTGTTCAAACTGATTTATTTTATTAAAAGGGTCAACTTAAATCTTCAAACTAAGTTTAGTGAATATTGTCATATGGTCCGTGGTCCGCCGTGCGGCGCAGCTTAGTCGTTATGCTGGAACATGACCGTTGGACGGCAGCCACATCGATTTTTCGGATGCAGCTTTTGATCCTGTTGGTAAGTTGCTTGGTGTTCTTGGCCTTCCAATTATCCTTGTATACCATGGAGCTCAAAAGACCGAAGAAATCCTCGATAGGACGGCACTGTGGCAAATTTGTCGGATTCCGGTCTTTTGGGACATATGGTATATTTTGGCTCTCCAAAAACGTTAGCGTTTTTTTTTGCGTAGTGCGATGATGCCTTGTCCGGCCAAAACACGTATTTGCCATCCGAGTGATGTTGTTTAAGAAATGGGATGAGTATTTTCTGCAAACACTCTCTTTGGTACACCTCCTGGTTGATGGCCAAACCGCTTGGTTTGAACCACGGCTTCGAAATACCCTTATCGGATATTAGGATGTATAACATAACCTTCGATTCAAATTTGTGCTTGAACTTATACATTACTTTTGGAGGAGTAGTAGATTTGTCCTTAGTGTAGAATCGGTCGTTTCCCGGTATCTGAGACTTCGAAAGAGGAAAGTAGGTTTCGTCGTCCAGAACGAAAGATTTTCCGCCGTAATTCCGAGTCATCCAGCGGCATTGGGATTTCACGGTTTGAATCTGCTCATCTGTGTACTCTGGGGATCTGGTTTTCTTTCTACACACTATTCCTTCTTTCTTTAGCGTCTTGCAGATGAGTGACTTCGAACAATGGAACTTTCGGGCTGCTTCCCGTTGACTTACCGAATCCTTGTTGTTGAACATGCTGCGCAGCGAGCGGAGCGTTTTCTCATTCATTATTTTCGCTGGACGGCCGCAACCTTTCTTCCGGGTTACTCTCATGCATGCCAGGATACGGTATACGGTGGATACCGGAACTTTTTCACGACAAAAATGGTCCACCGTGTATTTTTTTCCACGATCTTCGATCGCTTGAAAGAATTGTACAACGCGCGCGCGCAGTTCTTCCTGTTTCGACTTCGACTTTTCCAAAGCGTTCGACAAAGTGCCTCACGATCTTGCTGTTGCGAAGCTTAGATACTTGGGATTTCCGGATTGGATTACAGAGTGGTTGCGCTCTTATCTGACTGACCGTAATGCGTTTGTCAACATCAACGGATCGCACTCTCGCGTCTTTTCACATCTGGTGTGCCACAAGGCAGCGTTCTGGGCCCACTCATCTTCATATTGTTCATAAACGATCGATGCTTTCGGCTGAAATCAGGAAAATTGCTCTACGCTGACGATCTAAAAGTTTATCGCATTGTAACCTCTCACCTCGACTGCTGCGCGCTTCAGGCCGATATAGATGAACTACAACGATGGTGCCTTGAGAATGGGATGGAATTGAACATCAACAAGTGTAAGTCCATTGCATTCTCTCGTCGGCAATCTCGAATTGAATTCGACTTTTCGGTTGGACCAGTGTACTTGGAACGCGTTGAATCCATCCGTGACCTTGGAGTAAACATCGACAGTAAACTACGGTTCAATGAGCATGTCTACATAACTACCGCTAAAGCGTTCGCAGCCCTAGGATTCGTACGACGCTGTACCACGAGCTTCAACGATATTTACGCACTTAAGTCGCTATACTGCTCATTAGTTCGAAGCATCCTGGAATATGCTATTTGTGTGTGGATGCCGTCTCATGCAACGCAAATCAAACGGATGGAAGAGCTTTGTACGTTTCGCTCTTCGTCAGCTGCCTTGGCCGAACCCAGCGGACCTACCCGATTACACATGCCGCTGTAAACTCATCGCTCTGGAAAAGCTTGATTCCAGGCGGATTAACTTGCAAAGGCTCTTCGTGTTTGAACTGATAAAAGGAAATCTCGACTGTCCCTCGTTGTTATTCAATGTATCGTTTTATGCACCTTCTCGGCAATTGCGTGAGCGTGAATTATTGTTTATCAGACGCCATAGAACCACATATGGATTTAAAAATCCATTGGACTGATGCTTCCATTCGTTCAATAGTGCTAGTGTTGTGTTTGATTTTAATGTGTCTAAGGCTGTTTTTAAGAGTAGGATTAAGGTTCAAGACAGTCTGTGGAATTGTATTTTTAACATTCGAGGCGGTGAAATAAATAAATAAAAGTAATCCGGCCGTATCTGGCCATAAATTGAGCAAACAATTTCAAATGTCCCCTTCTTCAATGAACAGGCTCCTCAGACATGACCTGGAATGCAAGCCGTACAAAAAAACAACGATTTTACCGGTTGACAGAGCAAGTCAGAGTCCAAATAAGCAGAAATTTTTTGGTTCGGTGATGCATGATTAAAAAAAAGTAGGCAGTGTGAAAATGAAATGTCATTGGCTAGCAGCTCTTCCTCCTTCAGGACAGTCAATGATCGTGGGTATGGCAAATGTATCAAGCGAGGTAAACTAGCCATAGAACGCTATCAGAATGTTTCGAAAATCATTGTATGGGGTGCCTCTTCTTTTCATTGAACCTAACTGAATATCAACCTGAATATTTCATCGAGCAAGTTTTGAAGAACCATCTGCTTCCGCATGCTTGAACGCTGTATTGCAATACACCATATTGTTTCTAACAGAACTTAGCTCCAGCTAACAAGGCAAAGAAGACACACGCCTGCATCTTCATCGGATCTCATATCACTTGACTACTTTGTTTGGGGTTCTATACTTCAATATATAGGCCCTACGAAAGGGCTTACTTTAGATCGATTCAAGAAACATTCGGTTGATATTTGAGACTAAATTTCTCATGAAATCGTGCGTGCCAGCTGCGATGGGCTTACAAAGCGATTGCGCAAAGTTATCAGGAAAAAGGGCGAGAGATTCGAATTGAATTAATACGGTTTATTTCAATAACATGTATCTTTCAAATGAAAAATAAATGCTATGATTTGGTTGATTTGTTTTGCTGTAATCCCATTTTGTTTTAGTGACACCGACTGTGAGACACCCTGTATATCAAAACCTAAGCGGAACTATGGACTGTTTTGGATGGATTAAGCGTCGGCGCATTAAGCCAAAACAACTCTAAATATCCCAGAAAAGGTTATTGATTTCGTAGAGAAAGAGCTGTCCCCAGCTTCGGCCGCTATTGGGCGATTGTGAAAAGGGTCTTCAAAAAGACTGGTAAAGCAGCTCAAATTATGAGGAGTTCATAAAAAATTAGGCTAAGGCGTCCAAAAAATGTGATGAAACACTTGTCCGGAACATGATGAAAACCCGGATAAATATAACCATACAATTGCAATAAAATAACATTAAAATCTATTTCCGACCATGAATCATATTGTTTATGTATCACATGCTAGAGTTTACAACTGGCTCAATTTATTCGGAAAAATTTTTTTTTCGTATATTTCAGGTACATAACAACCCCCTTTTGCTATTGTCAATGTCTCAATTTACATTAGATTCTATTGACGCCTATTGTCAAACAATGACTTCTATTGTCATTCTATCGTCGTGAACAATACAATTTATTGTACATTCTTTATATTCGATTGCATGGTTACAATTGTAAATCTATAAGATATTTGTTTTTGGGAAGTGTTCGATCAAAAATTCGCAAATTTGTGAAAGAATAATATTAATTTCGTTCAGTCTTCTCAATGTTCAAGTTCAATACCATCAAACATCAGTTTTTTTAATATGATTTGAAAGGATAAAATATATGCATAACTTATTTTCGATACAGCCCTTACGACAATTACTTAATCTAGTCGTTTTTCTGTTTTTATATGGCTAAGATTTACCAATATAAATAGGTTTCATGTGATGAAAATTTGGATTCCATTGTTCACTTTTAATTCAGAAATTGCCTGCAGTGATTTCCATATCCTCAGTGAGGTAGAGAGAGATTTTAAATTTACCGCACATACTTCCTACCTCAACGAGAGCTCTTCTCTCTTGTTTATATTCAAACCCGTGTTTACATGCGAGTAGCGCATGTGAGTGGCAAAAAAAAGTTTTTATTCACACTACACTCGATCGCAATAGAGTGAGAAGAAGAGCTCTCAAATTCACAGAAGCGAATGCAGTTAAATTCCCTGAAGCGTGCGCCCCAGTGAGCTCACTGCCGTGGGCTCTTCTGCTAATGTACAGCAGTGATTCAGAATTGGCTTTGACGCTACATAACAAAGGAAGAAAGAGTAATGTTTCTTCCCGCTTTCTTTTTTCGGACATTTTCTGCAACTCCGACGATGTTTTAACTTTCAATCGCACCAGCGATTCACAGAAAGAGCACTGGTGCGTCCTCGCCCCAGTGTACGCGGCAGTGATCGCAGGCGATCACACGTAGACGAAGACACGTGAGAGCACGTGAGAGCGATAGTTTAAAAGAGAGTGTGGTTCACTGCCGCCAGGTAATCCTATCACAGGCGCACACTTTCACTCTGTCTTTTTATTGCCCAATTAAATAGCACTTTGCTCTATCTGCGGTGAGTTATGGTTGTATCCCCTGTGAAGGTACAAATCTCACGCGCCGGCGTAACATTAGTGCGAAATGCCATCTCGGATTGCCTGTAGGAAAAAAAGGAATCTGGATCGTTACACCTAAATATCAACACAACCAACCGAATCACCAATCCGCCGTGAAACGCATATCAGTCCCATATGACTTTTCGGTGGTTATGAGTTATGATTATTAATAGTTCTAATATTCGTTGTTCATTACTTTATCATGAAAAACTTAGTTAGTTTGTTTTGACGCAACATGAAAACAACATTAGGCAAGTCCCAATATACGAAACAAGCACTAATAACGCTCTTTATTACACGATTTACCTGTGGACCTTCCCTGTTTCCCAGAACTTGTCCTCCATAATCGCCCACAATTTTTCTATTGGGCGAAGTTCTGGTGAGTTTGGCGCATTTGTCTCCTTCGGCACAAAAATTACCTCGATGGCTTCGTACCACTCCATCGCCGGATTCGCATAAAGGCACGGGGCAAGATATGGTCAAAACAAAGTGTCACCTTCACCTTCGTGGGACCGGAGGAAGGACAGCATGGACTTCTGGAGTTATTCTTCTTTATATATGTGGCCCTTGATCGTGCCAGTTGTTATGTACGGCTTGCTGAATTTGCCGTACCAACATATCACCTGCCACATCAAGTATTTCTTGGCAAATTTGTCGACCTCCTTCTTCCGAAACTTCTCCGGGACATCCAGGTGGGACTTGCCGATCACTCGCGGTACTCTGATTATCGGTTTGACGTACCTCCTTTCTCGTCAGCTCTTTGTCCCTAGTGCCATTTTTATGATAGAGGCGCTGTGCTCTATCCACACTCAGAGTATCCTTGTAACGTTTGATTACAAGACACACCGTTGACTTTGGGAATTTTCACACTTTCGCTATTTTTGAGGCAGACCACGAAGGATTCTCTAGATGTTTGCACACAACTCATTTTCTTTTCTCAAGTTCCATGAAAAATGACGCTCGACTCAACAGTTCAAAATTATGTCACTCCGTGCCACTAGTCTGCCTGTGTACTATGTAATGAATGTTTATTGTTAGTACACATAAGGGGCTGATTACCCCAATATGGGTATTTTTAATACGTTCTTCTGGGTTAGTCCTTCAGAGAAGTTGTTCACAAAACCTCGGATAAGTCCTTCAGTGAAATTCATGAAAGTTCTTCAAAGAACTTCATCAAAGTTCCTCTGAGAACTTCACGAAAGTTCGTCAGGGAACTTCAAGGAAGTTCTTCAGAGAAATTTGTGGAAGTGTTTCAAAAAACTTCATAGAAATTCTACAGAGAACCTCAGGGAAGTTCTACAGAGAGCTTTGGGGAAGTCCTTCTAAGAACTTCTTGGAAGCTCTTCAGAGAACTTCATGGAAGTTCTGAAGAGAACTTCATGAAAATTCTTCAGAGAACCTCAGAGAATTTCTGCAAAGAATTTCAGGGAAGTTCTTCAGAGAACTTCAGAGAAATTCTTCAGAAAACTTCAAGGAAGTTCTTCAGAGAATTTCAGGCAAATTCTTCTGAGAACTTCATTATAGTTCTTCAGAAAACCTCTTGTGCAGAGGAATTCAGGGATGTTTTTCAGAGAAGTTCAGGGAGGTGCTTCAGTGAACTACAGGTAAGGATCTTATTTGATATTAATATACGAGGAACAAATCAAACATTCAAGTCAGTTTATTGTTCACATTTGTGTGTGTGTCATGTTTCTCTGCAGCACCTATTTGGGCTTCAGAAGTTATATGAAATGCAAGCAAAATTAACATCTCTTACCTTGAAGATCCATGAGAAAAGCGATCATTTAAAAATCTCCATTCTTTTCCAACAATATTTTGAATAAAACAAGAAATCCATTAACAGTTTAGTACTGTCATAATTTTCCTTCAGCAATTTGGAATGTGTTACTGGAATAGAAGAATGCACATTTCCATTATGCAGCAGAACAGCGTTTAAACTTTTTGACGAGCTATCGATGAATAGTTGCCACTCTTACGGTTCGTATTTAAGGCCCATTTCATCAAACAAGCCACCGACATCATGAACAATGATGTAACCTATGCACAACCTATGTAAAATATGATGGAACTCATGCCACTTCCATTGTGTAGTAATTTTAAGGTCGAAGAGCTCCCATTCTTTGAGACGTAAAACTTCTCTGAAGTTTTCTGTAGAACATGCCTGAAGTTCTTTGCTGAATTTTCCTGAAATTCTCTGCAGAATTTTGCTGACATGCTCAGAAAAACCGCCCTAAAATTCTCTGAAAAACTTTCAAGAAGTTCTCGGAGAAACTTATCTGAAATTTGCTGAAACTCTTCGCCGAAGTTCTTTGAAAAATTTCGCTGAAAATTGCTGAAAGAACTCCCTGAAGTTTTCTGCAACACTTACCTGAAGTCCTCTGAAGAAATTCCCTGAAGTTCTTTGAAGGACTTACCCGAAGTTTTGTGAAGAACTTCTCTGAAATTCCCTGAGGAACTTCCCTGAAGTTCTCTGAAAAACTTCTCTGAAGTTCTCTGAAGAACTTTCCAGAAATTTTCTGCAAAACTTCCCTGATGATCTGTGAAAAACTTCCCTGAAGTTCTCTGCAAAACTTCTCTGAAGTTCTCTGCAAAACTTCCCTGACGTTCTCTGAATAATTTCTCTGAAGTTGTCTGCAGAACTTCCCTGAAGTTCTTTGAAGAATTTGCCTGAAGTTCTCTGACGGACTTACACTAAGTTGTGTGAAGAACTTATCGGAATAATCAAAAATACCCATATTTGTTAAATCAGCCTCTTATGTACACTAGCGATAAACATTCATTACATAGTGCATAAGCAGACCAGCGCCACGCAGTGAAATAATTCTGTACTATTAAATCAACCATCTGGAAGACCATGATCATTCGAATACATTTCCTGAATGAAATCTTTCAGTTCTCTAAAAGACTTTCCTGAAGTTTTCTGCAAAACTTCCCTGAAGTTCACTGTAGAATTTCTCTGAAGTTCTCTATAGAACTTCCCTGAAGTTCTCTGAACAACTTACCTGAATTTCTCGCAGAACTTCCCTGATGTTCTCTGAAGAACGTTCATGAAGTTTTCTGAAGAACGTTCCTTAGGATCTCTGAAGAATTTTCCTAAAGTTCTGTGCTGAACTTACCTAAAGTTCTCTGTAGAGCTTCTATGAAGTTCTCTGAAGAACTTTCCTGAAGTTCTCTGAAGAACTTCCCTGAAGTTCTCTGAAGAACTTCCAGAAGGTTATAAAGTTAGTTTACATGTACACAAGCGCCGCGTAGTGACATAATTCTGAACTTTTACGTTTACCATCCTGGAGGCCTTGATCTTTTGATCAACTTTTCTGAAAGAACAACTTGCTATATACGAACAATCACGAGATATTTTCCGATGAAACACAAACAACAATGCCCATATATCATTTGAGACCACCATCAAGGGAATCCGCGCATGTCGAGGGGTTTACTGTACTTTGCTGTTTTTTGCTAAAATCTAGGAACTTTTTTCAATTAGGCGAATTTAAAAGTGTGTCTTGCTCTCTTTCATTTATAACAACGCCATTATAAAAAAAATCGAGGGATTCTCTAGCAAAGATCGTAGCACAACCGTGCTGTCTAGCAACTTCTACAAATACTAGAATAAAAAACGTAAAAACGATTGGAATGTGAATGAAAGAGAGTCTCTCAATGTTAGATTCGCCCTAATGAAAAAAGTTCCTAGAAATATGCTGTCTTTCAACGGTCATAACTTTTTCTGGTGAAGTCGGATCGACACGCTTTTCTCTGCAAAATTGTTTGTTAAAGTCTACAAATTTTCATACTCTCGGAGCCTTTACATTTAAGCTGTTATTTGAGTGGTTCACAAAATATATTAAAATTTCAGTTTTTGATGTCAATTTGTGAAGAAATACGCAAATCGCATGAGGTCAAAAGACGATATTCGGTGGTTTTGTGACCAAAGCTAACCGAGACTGACATGGAGCTCTGGGTCTAAAAATATCTGTCGACCAGTGTAATGGGTAGGGTTCTTTGCTGAAAATGGTTATTAAAGCGAAGAGAGGTCATATGGACTAGTTGACGCCAACTGTTTTTATAATTTTTTTTAATCAAACATGATGTAGATCTCTTTTTATGTCCTACCTACTTGGCCAAACTGTATTGATTTTGTTATTTACTATACGTAAGGACATTATCATTATTTTTTAACTGAAACTATACGCTATGTTCGGAAATAAGTACTCTTTTAAAAATATGCAATTTTCCTCAACAATTATTGTATTATACCACATGGATCTTTATTTTTGTCGGTCACTGTATGCAGGTCCAAGATCCCATTAAGACTATAAACACTGTATATAGACCGGACAACGCAAAATCACACAATCTGCCAACCCTGAAAAATGTCATATATTTAAGCAATTGATCTGGCACCACTTGTATTTTTACAAACTTGAAGTAAACAGCGCAATAGGCTAAATTCTAGATTCGGTTTCGATGTTGGAAATTTGTTTTGATTTCGTTTGAAGATATTCATTAAAAAGCATAGTGAAAAGTGCCGTGTAAAAAATAAATTGTTTGGAGCTAAATTGTGGCAATAACTTTC
>JASCZW010020482.1:0-12191 GCA_034211315.2 Aedes japonicus | reverse complement strand
GAGTAGTTTGTCGAGAATGGTGATTATGTGATGATTATTCCTCAAATACATATTTTTATGTAGCTGTAGGTTAATTCTGAAAAATATACCTTTGTGTTCCTGAGGATGAAAAAGTCAGATTTTGCAGACATATGGGAAAGTTACGAACTACAGACCCGATAAAGGAGATATAAGCCACCATCGCATTCGTATACACTTTGGCACCTGTTCAGCATCAGAGCAGGCCGATGTGCTCGTCAGAGAAGCAAAGCTCAGAGAGAGATGACCGCTTATAAATTTATGATTGCTATGATACGGGGTCGCTCCAGTGTTGCCAGATATGTTTTCACAGTAGTCTCAGCGTTGAAAATAAAGTAATTAAAAACATTTCTTTTGATGTTCGGGAAATGAACCTTAATTGAAGAACGCTAATTGATAAGGTTTCATTGAATTTCCATTGATGCTTACGCTGCAAAATTCTGCGGTGGGGAGAAATCTTGCGCAAGAGAATGTCTTCCCACGTTCTCAATGCAGGCCTCACCCACTGCGACCATAATTTATCGCTTTGCACTTCATTTCGAACCGATTTAAAATAAACCACTGCAAAAGAACTTTTGTTCTAGTAGTCACAAACGAAAAAGTGAAAAAGCAGTGACTACTAGCGACACCGCCAAACCAACAACAAACTGCCTGCTTCGGTAAATACAACCTCGACGGAGGCGGTAGAGGTGGCTGTCAAAGCGACCAATAAAAACGGCCTTTTTGACAGGTTAACGGTCTTGTTTTTGCACCAACAGCCGTCACCGAAGAACAGTACCAAAGGTAGGTTGCTCCTCCGCTTGGCAGAGTGATTCTGCTAATTGACTCAAGCCATTGAGGATCACCACACAGGCTAATAGGCAAAGTTTCGGCGTATTCGCAAACGTCAATTAAGGAAGAACCGCGGGCAGCAGTCCAGAATGGGATTGTACGCAAATGTGACGTAGGACTACGCAGCAATGTGCAATTTAGATCGTTTGATTGTTTAAAGAGTGGTTAGAACTGGTTTCCTCGCAAATCTAATTCCCATTGGTTCAAGGGGAACAGCCAATGCCACCGCTCATACCGTCATGCAGCTGGGTCAACATTTGGCCACGGTTTCGATCTCGCTCGGAAAACCTTTGTGAAGTTTAGCTATAGCTCTCCCGGCAGCAGGATCGAAAGGCGGTTAGAGTTTCCACAGACGTCCAAAGAGAGGCCATCCGTCACCTATTGATTTAAGTCAGCCGGCAGCTACGCTTTCAATCCGCTCGGTAATGTCATTTACGAAGCTGTTCATAATGCTTATCGCTTTGGAGGAACCGTCAGAATCGGGTTAAAATGCTGGAACTATTTTCCTTCCGAGATGATGGAGCGAGATTGGACCATAAGAAATACATTCTGGTTGATATGATCGATCACCCGGAGACATCATTATCCTTATTGCGCTGTAGATGGTTGCGGCATGTTTGGCGTGCAATATGTAAGAAAATTCCCATTAAGAACTCTTTAGATATGCGTTCGATTGGCCCTAAAAAGGACCGTTTGGTTTTAATAATGATATGGCTGCGGTTATATTTTCTACGATGGTTGAGAGGGCCACAACCTTTAACGCGTAGATGATAGTTATGTCAACCAAACAAACTCTTTAATAAGCAAACTGATTTGGTCGTACTGAAAAGGACGCATCTGCTTGACGAGGAAGAAACATTGTTTCTTCTTGGTATTCTTAGTTCAGCTCCTCGTCGATGCAGGTGACGTGGGATGATTCTTGTCCCGTTGTTGTCACGGGTGGCTTTTTCCCATCAACTCGTAAGCTTTACCAGCTTTATTTCTCGCAGCGAGGTTAATGGGAGCATCGGCCAAAACAGCCAACTGCACAAACTTCTCTGATGATCAACGACTGCCACCACCAGTGCATCCTCCAGTGTGCGCGCCTACTTCGTTGATACAGCGGATTTTTGCTCTCGCACAGCATTACGTTTGCTGTAAGACTGAGTCGAACCTTTGCATAAGAGCTGGTACATATGTGGTGCCATGGCGTCGGATGCTATTGCACCAAAGAAGGCGATGCTCAACGAAGGCAGTGTGATACAAATTGCATCAAAGGGGACGAACTCTCAGTCATTGTGCCACAATAATTATTTTTTATTAGAGAACTTTAGAGGGATGATTTTCTTAACAGAAATATGCCTCAATTTGCTTGCCACCGACAACAACTAATCCGGTATGCGGCCAACTAGGGAACTATGACGAACCTCAACCGGCATGGTCTGTCTGACGTGTTGCAGTTCGTTCTAGAATTTCGTTATTTCGTTAGCTGTTCAACGTGCTTTGTGATATACTCCGGGACGCGGCGTTCAATGAATGCTATGCTCAGTCGCAACGCGTGGTACTTCAACCACAAATAGCACAGCTGATTTGGTCGTCCTTCCGAAAAGGACGGATTAAGTTGACGGGGGAGATATAGTTGGCGATTCCACTTGGGCTTTCTTACTTCGTTCAGCCCCTCGTCGTTGTGGCCGCCAACTGCGTATCTACAGCCACTGCACAGCTCCACAACTGCCGAAATACTCAAGCAAAATGTGAAGGTGTACCCCTTTTATAACCTTCGTGGTGTCAGGGAGACGTTTCGTTACTAAAACATGAAGTCTGCGTGCAAGCGAAAGAACCGTACATTTGGTAAATTAATCTCAGAAAAACCGGCATTATAAGACATTACCTTATATTTGCGTTAATTTCAATAGTAGAATGTTAAACAGCAATACACAGTTTGAAAAATAGAGGTGGGTTATATCAGGGATTTAACCGCGAGATTCTCGTAGGACCGCGTTGGTGTATAGTAATAATGATATTATTCAAACAATAAATACATACCATAACACATACATTTGATAGTTATTGAACTATTTGAGTATTTGGGTACATAAATATGAAGTTGTATAATCTATCAACTCTTAAAATCCAATTCTTTGCAATTATTACGTTTCTTTTCGTTATTTCTCAATAGCCTCGTGCTTCCGTTTGCGAGACTCCGCAACGTACTTAGATTGCCTTTGCTGAGGCATGTTTTTGAGAACGTAGTCAAACAGCAGTTGATGCAGCAGGTAGGAGTAGTATTGTATCAGTTTGTTAATGTACATAGCTGGAAGTTATCGTACTAACGATTTCGAAGAACAAGTGTGTTTAATACATTACCGAACCATGGCATCTTCAAATGAAGGTAAGTTTCCATTCTCAAATCATTGCTGCAATATCAAATCTCAGACAAAAAACATATAATAATACAGGTGAGTTGAAGAACTGCGATTTATTTCTGATGTGGTTCATGGTGATCAAAGTTGAAGGCTGATTCAGTCACAAAAGAAAGAAAAAATCATTGTGCTCTTGACGATGTTGAAGACACACGATCAGAAATCCAAAAATGTGCGTACAATCTGAGCAAATATTTCAATACGCTCTGGGAAAAATATCACCGGAAGGTGAAAAGTGTTCTGAAACATGAATACTTCAGTAAGGTTTTTGTTTTACCACAATCTGTAGTTATCAAGCTTCCATCGACGAGCAGTGAGAAGAAAGGAAGAAACAAGCTCTCGTTTAGTAAGAGTTCAAATTGCGTAAAGAGACGTAAAACTGCACAGCTACGAACAGAACATAGCGCAGATGAGTTGACATTTGCGTAAGCTTTCAGAAAACGGCAAAAGGGCTGAAGCTTCAACAATATAAATTGCCACTGACAAGAACTCAATTACGATTATTGAAAACCAACATGGAATTCAAACTGCAAACACTTCTGACCATACTGTGCAGCGAATCATTCTTACCAAAGAAAATATAACTCTCCAACTTTTCAGATGAAGAGTTGCAGAATCTAGTATCTACAGTAGAATACGGAAATTACGGCAGTGGTGAAATAGGCAAATATTTTCAAATGACGATGGTACCGCATCGGATAGCCAACGATGCTATATTTTTGGAGCAACACCCTCGCAACTGAATAATTTGGCAGAGTGCGAAAAGGGAAGAAAACGAGGAAGCATTTCAGTTTGGTATTTCGATACTTCACGCTTATATTAGGTGGCAAAAGAGGACAGCGGAACGCAAGCAAGCCATGTAACATACGAATAAATAAATTCAATCTAGATTTAAAACAGAACCTTTTGGATGAACCTTTCTCCAGTGAATGTGACAACAGCAATGACGCAAACACTGTCTGAAGATTTTTTCAAAATTGGGAACATTCAGCGCAGATCATAGAAATTAATTGTGAAGCTATATACCATTGCAAAATCATTCTTGAAACATAAGTATCTGGTTATCAGAAAACAATATAGTTTAAGTTCCATTTTTAACATTTAATCGTTAATGATTTGGTATCCAATGCACTATGGTCCAGGGCGAAAAATTAGGTGGAATAAATTAATAACTCAAAGAATATAAGAGATAGCAGTATTGATGTCTTCTGAACAAATTTTAGTTAGCTAATGCCGCGTTGTTAGCAAAAATGTCCTATACGCCTAATTTCACCAATAAAGTAATTTACTATCAAACTTTTTGTTTTGATAGATAGAAATACAAAATGTTCTACAAAGTTATGGAACAACAAAAGCATTCAAACTTTGTGGAAGATTATATTTGTCTATCTCTTCTATTTTTTGAGATATAGCGCTTTTAAAGAAACAAAACCCAAAAATCAGAATTTCTGTCATATTTTGAAAAATATCTATTTTTCAGGCCTACTATATTAAGAGCGATTGTAGTTCACATAAAAATACACATTTGCTCCCAAGACATAATACTCGTACAACTTTTCTGTGAAAAGTTATCACCATTTTTGTTGTTTCACAAGCCATATATTCAAGCGTTACATTTAAAAAGGCGCAAGTAAAACCGATAGCTATATATACCAGTTGAATAAGTATATCTCAAAGTACATTTAAGCAAAATTTGGGAATGGTCTTTTTGATTTTGCTTAATAGCAGAACGTTGAAAATATCGTTTTTTATGCCGCAAATCTACAATTATCGGATTTATTTCAAGTGTTTATGAACTAGGGTAATTATTAATAGTTATTGATGCATATAACGTTAGTACATCGTAACGTAGCATTGAAACGTGATTTGTCATCATCATTAAAAATATTATGTTATGTTTATGTAAGAGTTTATTACTTACTAGTAATAAAATTGAAAATTAGTATTCAATAATCAAGAGCCTAGTTTTCTCAGGTAATTCTGATGCAATTTTTCCTGAAGATATCCTATTAGTCAACGAAATTACAGGATCTGATGATAAGAGCAACCTTCTGGAGTGGAACTCCCGATATTTCCGAATGCACTTGTTTCTTGTTTCTTGAACTTTTCATGCCGCACATTCCGATTGGAAGCACCGTATATTTAATTAATGCTGCTCTGTGAACAAGAAGTTTATGGACTGTTGGAGACAACGCATACCAACAATATAACTTCTCGTACAATGCTCTAGTATCTTCGGCATAATCCGCAAAAGAATTATAATCGATTCTTGCTTTACAGTTAATCACTGTAAGAAGGATATTGAACCGCTCCAAAAAAATTCATTTAGTCCAGTAATTTTTGCCGTAGTTTTCCAGTCACGGAAAAACTTTCGTGCCGTGTTTCCGTCGTTTGAATTTCTACATCCTGAAACCGGCTCTACTAATGCGTTATCCTGTGAAAAAAATTACAAGAGATAGTTAGATGATATCGAATAATTTCAAAATAAAATTAAAAATATTGAATAATATACTATTCTTACCCAATTCCTCACGCATCGTTTTTCGAATTTCCGTTTCCTTAGCTTTTACCGGTTTGACTTTTACCGTTTGATTTGCTTACACGCCATGTAGGTTTATCAAGCACCAGCCTATAAGACACTTCCAATAACATTTCCATAGTTCTTATGTGCGCATGAAGAGGAGAAAAGCCATATCTATATATGCCAGGCTCATCGGAGGACCATGCCACTTCTGGAATTGTTAAGGTGTTTGCCAGAAGTTCCAATATAGCAGGCCTGCGATTTGGTTCCAGTCAAATCGTTGGCAACTTTGGTGTCCATCATCGTAAACAACATCACTGGTTTAACAGAAACGACTTGTTTGGATAATAGTACCATAAAATTTTTCAAATTTCGAATTTGCACCTTCATTAGAAGAACCTTGCGTTTTGTTAGCTCTGCGCATTCTTTTGCAAATACCAGTTTGATGGGCCTGCATAGGAAAATTGAAGAAGGAAGATCATTATTTCAAGCAATTTCTTCAGTATCGTCAGATCTACGATGCCCAATCAACCGCAGCAGAACTAACGAGAGTGCGAATACATGCGAATCTCTATATTCTTGCAGTTCGTGGTCCTCGTCATCGTCAATAAAACACTGTTTATATCTTGTGTGATTGCTTCTGCCATCACAACCCTATTTGTATATAAGTGTAAATTCGTCGTATCCCGAACAGGAGACAATAACATATGAATACCTAATTTTCATCTTGATAACTGGCCGTGATATTAAAGAGCTCGGATTAAGTGGTAAAATACCTAAGCAAAATACCCAAGAATTGCAAGCAAAATATCTCTCAAATAACAAAACTTTTTATTTTGGATACCTGGAAATACCTGAGAGATACTATTTTGATATTGTATTACCTCAATTTGGTATTCGCATAACATTTTGTGTTATTATCCTCAGGTATTTTACCTCTTAATCTGAGCTCCTAAATACCAAAGCCAGTTATCAAGTTATTCGGCTCTGCTCAGGATACGATGGGTATATATCTGCTCCTCTACTCAAATTCACCTCCCGGATATCCATGTATTGAGCTTTTGAAACCACGTTCTTGCATAAGAATGCAAGACCTTTCTCAGCTGTTAGTGGATTTAATTTTTCTTTTCATTTTTATTCCGAAGATTGTTGATTGGCCGCTGCTGTATCAGGATTTTGTGCTTATTTTTCTATCAGTTTACCAGTTTTCCGGAACCCAGCCGACGCTACGGAAGTTGCTGCAGCAAACGAGATTTCTTGGACCGAATATTGGCTCAGAAGAGGTTCAACCTTTTTTTCTTAATTTTCGTTTTGTGTCTTTGAACGGCTTTGATGGACGGCCGGCGGACTGTGTTGACGAAGACGTAACACCGATCATAAATTCTCCATCAAGCCAAGTTTTGTTGATATTCAAAAACCGTTCGCGTTTTCGTCCAGCTGCACACCATAGTTTCTGAAACTTCAGCATCACCAGATGAAGCTTCTTATGCACCAAATCAATGTTAAGTTTTTCTCGGAATACCTTTTCTTTACAAACTCCAACAAATCTTTTTCTTTAGCTCCTTCATTAGAAGAGATATGAGAATGGTCAGAGGAATTGCTAATAAATTAAAATTCGCTTTATTGAAATAACAATGCTCGAACAACAAATTTACCTACCTGTTTCATTTTGAAAGCACTTAACGTGACAATTTTATGCCAAAAAGCAAAGCTTGCTTTGATTTGATCCCCAATGGAACACGGTTGTAAATTTACGGCATAAAAACGATATTTTCAACGTTTCTGCTATTAATGCAAAATCAAAAAAGACCATTCCCAAATTTTGCTTAAATGTACTTTGAGATATACTTATTCAACTGGTATATAAAGCTATCGGTTTAACTTGCGCCTTTTGAAATGTAACGCTTGAATATATGGCTTATAAAACAACAAAAATGATGATAACTTTTCACAGAAAAGTTGTACGAGTATTATGTCTTGGGAGCAAATGTGTATTTTTATGTGAACTACAATCGCTCTTAATATAGTAGGCCTGAAAAATAGATATTTTTCAAAATATGACAGAAATTCTGATTTTTGGGTTTTGTTTCTTTAAAAGCGCTATATCTCAAAAAATAGAAGAGATAGACAAATATAATCTTCCACAAAGTTTGAATGCTTTTGTTGTTCCATAACTTTGTAGAACATTTTGTATTTCTATCTATCAAAACAAAAAGTTTGATAGTAAATTACTTTATTGGTGAAATTAGGCGTATAGGACATTTTTGCTAACAACGCGGCATTAGCTAACTAAAATTTGTTCAGAAGACATCAATACGCTATCTCTTATATTCTT
The DNA here is from genome assembly GCA_034211315.2 of Aedes japonicus. Classification (NCBI taxonomy): domain Eukaryota; kingdom Metazoa; phylum Arthropoda; class Insecta; order Diptera; family Culicidae; genus Aedes; species Aedes japonicus. The sequence goes on along the minus strand of JASCZW010020482.1, from coordinate 4,084 downwards.
TGAGTTATTAATTTATTCCACCTAATTTTTCGCTCTGGACCACAGTGCAATGTCAGCATTGGTGCATAAAATTCTTATCCACGGCGCCATAGTGATATCTTCATTTCTTGTTCCTATTGGTCAATTGTCGGAAGAGGCTCAGGAGTCCCAAAACAAAGACATCCGGAGATACCGAGAAGATCTATACCAGAAAATTTTTAGGATGAAAAATAAGTAAATTTGCAGATTACTATGATTGCTGACGCTGATCAGGTGCATTTTAAAATAAATCCTAATTATCTCAAAAATTATAGGAGATAAAAATACACTATCATTAGCAAATTTGAGCGTTATTATATGATAAACAAAAGTTCAGAATATTTGAAATTTGTAGAAAATCGAGTTCAATGGAAAACTCCCGAAATTACATTAAAACCAATAGATAGGCATATTTTACCGTGGATTGATATTGAATTTTCTGGAATTAGAAAAACTATTTTTTTCTTACTACTAGGGAGATTAATCATCAAATTTTTATCATCATAAGATGGAGAATAATTTATGAAAAACTTTGATGAAGAAACTATAGCAATAAAACGTTGTTTTCGGGGTCACAGCAATTTCAATCACGTTGTTACGTCTTTGGCAACAGTGTGCAATGGCTTGGTTAACCGACTGCATAACCAATGGCTGCCTATCCAAAGGCGATAAAATGCCATCAGTTACCTGGCCAATGGTTGCTTGCCAGAGCACCCTCCAGTGTGTTTGTCACCGCCAGCTGACGATTCAATACTGGCGCATTGCGGCTCTGAACAGCTCCCTGCCGAGCGAATGAATCATTTGGCGTAGGCGAACCACTTGTACACTGATAGGCAAAATAAAGTGCCCACTCTTCGTTTTTTCAATTTCTCTCATTTACTTGGTTCAAATTAAAGTAAATACAGTGTAGTTTTTTTTCTTATTTTATTTTTTATTTTCTTTTAAGTTTCACTTATGGAGTACTGAAAAAAGGAGTTTTACTTAAAAAAAAATCAATTTGTGTTGAAAAAAAAAGCAGTGACAAAATAAAAGTGCCCACTTCCAAAATCAATATGTTTTCGATAAGTTTCCATTGGAAGACCCCTTGATTGTTTATGTTTTGATATTTTGACATAGTTTTGAAGCAAACGGCTCAACCTGGTGCATTTGTATACGTGATCGCATTTGATTCAATTGAAAAAAAATGGAGAACGCAGTGCTTTCTGAAAGCAATTCCTTGTGTATCCGAAAATTGGTCGTTCGTGATGTGCAAAACGGTGAATCGCACCGGGCTGTCGCTAAGAAGTACATTATCAGTAAGGCAGCGATTGGCAAAATTCTTCTGAAGCTTAAAACTGTTGGATCAGTGGTGGATCGCTCCGGCAGAGGCAGGAAGCGGAAAACGGATGCGAGAACAGACACCAAGATCATGCGCGAAGTCAAGAAGAACCCGAAGGTAACTGTCCGCGAGATCCAGGAAACCCTTCAGTTATCAGTTTCCGGTCGAACTGTTCGTCGCCGTCTCGTAGCACAGGGGTTGAATAGCAAACTTGCCAGGAAGCGCCCATTTATCAGCAAGGCAAACAAAGCCAAACGGCTTAAGTTTGCATAAGGAGCATGCTGATAAGCCCTCTAGAGTTCTGGAAAACCGTTCTCTGGACGGACGAATCGAAATTCGAGCTGTTTAACCGAAAGCGGCGGGTTCGTGTTTGGTGCAGATCGGGAGAGGAGCTTCAGGAGCGCCACATCCAAGGCACGATGAAGCATGGAGGAGGAAATGTGATGGTCTGGGGTGTTTTTCGTGGGGTGGAGTGGGAAGCATTGTGAAAAATCGACGGGATAATGACGGCAGATTCTTACATCAACATCCTGCGAGAAAATCTGGAGGTTTCGCTGATTCAGACAGGCTTTGAAGAGAAGTTCGTATTCCAGCAGGACAACGACCCGAAGCATACTGCCAAGGAAGACCAAGTCTTTCTTCCTGTCTTGTCGGATCAAAACCGCTGGAATGGCCTCCACAAAGCCCGGACCTCAATCCCATCGAGAATTTGTGGGCGATTCTCGATGCCAGGGTTGACAAAAATGGTGTTACCAATAAAAATAACTATTTTGAAGCCCTGGAGCGTGCCTGGGAAAAGCTAGATCCACAGCACCTAAGAAACCTGGTCGAGAACATGTCGAAGCGCCTGCAGGAGGTCCTGAAGGCCAAAGGGAGAACACATCAATTATTGGAAATGCTTTTATTTTACTTTAATTTATGTTTTCTGTAGCCTAAATGAAGTAGGCACTTTATTTTGTCACTGCTTTTTTTTCAACACAAATTGATTTATTTTTCTTTACAGTAAACTCCTTTTTTGCAGTAGTATATATATGAAACTTAAAAGAATATAGAAAATAAGATAATAAAAAAATACAGTGTGTTTACTTTAATTTGAACCAAGTAAATGAGAGACATTGAAAAAAATGATGAGGTGGGCACTTTATTTTGCCTATCAGTGTATATTGCTGTGTTTAAATTCGCTAAATAGCTTGAAAACGGCTAGGCTTACGAAAAAGTGGTTGTATAATCTATTTTTGACACACGTCAATAAAAAGTATTGTTTCCAATATTTTTTTTTTAAATTCTCAATATTCAAAACTAAACAAAAATCATAGATATGACCATCTTACACACTTCATCAACTTTAAAGACATTACTGCAGCTTCTATTTTTTAAAAAAAAAGGAGGATCGAAGGGGGGGACCTTTAAGAAAATTGACGTTTTAGGTTTTGCAAGCATGTATTAACGATTTTTTTAGTTTCAGTGTTTTTTTTTTCTTAAAGAAAATTTCATTACCCACCTTTTTTATCGAAGACGGCATTTTGATCAGATAAGTAGTTTGCGAAAAATGATTTTGAAAAATAAAATTCCCATTTTTAATACGCTCTTATTGTCAATTTGTCCAGGATAATTTTAGTTATTTTTTTTTTAGATAGAAACCAACATATGGACAAAATTTCATTTAATTCGGAGTGAGAAGGGTCCAACCAACAATCAATATGCAACTAGCGATTTGAAATTTGTTCACTGTTGTAGAACCCCTTGGTCCGAATTACTCCTTGAAGCCAGCACCTTGTTATACATATTTACGCCTTTGTTTTGATTTGCTGTGTTATTTTGACAGAATATTTGAGAGTGTGTTCGTGTGAGTTCATTATTAGGAGCGCATTATTAATCTTCGGGACCGATGTTCTAGTACTGACTAAGCCAAGAAAACAATCGTTTTGTATGTGGACCTACTGGTCTTAGAGTTAGTCTATGGTCCAACCGATATGCTATTTTGACTGGAAATGCTCTAAATGCTCTGCCACCTGGTTGTCGGTCCCCCGGTCAGTAGTCAATATGTACTAGTTTCTGCATACTCTGAAAATATCACAGCTCCATCAGCTTGTTTACGGCAGCTATGGTGAGAACAACTTAGATCTACTGTTTATTTGTATCGCCTGCTTCCATCCGGGCCTAAAAAAGTCGACCATCTACAACTCAACAAACATCAATGCTGAACAAGTATTTGTTCAAACAAATTTGGAGAAGTTGTTCAGCTTTTTCTTTCTGCTGAATAAGCTGAAAAACTTCTCCAAATTTGTTTGAACATTCGACACTGGTGTTTGTTGGAAAGATTCTGGCACTTGTGGAAAAGGGAGAGTCCATCGAGCGGAAGACTGGTTCCAGCCGATCCGACCGTTTTTAGCTCATAACGGAAGACGGAAGGCAAGGTGGCCACTTTTTCCATGCATTGGGCCAGGAGGTCAGTGCGACCGGCCAAACGGTCAAGGAGTATTTGACAAAAATGTATAGCAACATGCGAAAGCCTCAGTCCAAGCCAGCCGTGTCGGAGAACCAAGCGGAAACCCAGAAACAACGGCTGAAGATTCTGGTAAAAGATATCTTCCCGGCGAAAACGGAACTTCCGGAAGCATGCTGACCTTCCCAGCGTACACTAGCTACACCCAAATGAGAAGTTCTTGGACAATTTGAAAAGGATTTAAAAAAATTCTTCATGATTAAAATGCAATTTGGTTTGTTAAACAACCTTTTTCCTTTCTT